>CACRXP010000860.1:89750-137590 GCA_902702965.1 Spirometra erinaceieuropaei | reverse complement strand
GGATGACGCTGACAAAGGCATGCAACCTCTACAGAAAATTAGGTCAAGGGTGCTTGATCCTCGGGTGGGAAAATTGACAACCGGGCTCCGCGACATGCAAACATCTACAGCCTCAATTATGTTTTCGAATTTTTGGGGTTGGAAGGTGGGAATCAGCGGACTTCAGGAAGATTGAAGTCGTCTGCAACCACCTGATAATCAAAACTTCATTCGACCGCAGCATGGAATGCCTGTGAGAGACAACGATCAAAATTCTTATAGGCGTTGGGAGGACGATAGCCACAGCCAACGAGAAGAGAGAACTTATTTTTCAGAGTAACTTGGAGCCAGCAGCTGCCTTCTAAGGGAGGTCCAACGACAGAAATGCAAGTGTTTGCTTAACGTAGATGCAACTGTCTCCGCAACAGTTGCCCTGATGATCATTTCGAATGCAAGCATATCCCAGAAGAGATGGTTTGGAGGCAGCCCCGGCAGCTGTTGCCAATGAATCAGTTACTAAGACAATATATGAGCAATGGACGAACATCAGGGTCTGAAGGAAAGACATCATATAAAGCAAGGATCTAACCTTGGAAACAAAACGTTTATGAAGGAAGACCTTTAGATTCTAAGAGAGGTGGACGACGTCGTCCAGTGCTTGGCTGCCCACGGAACATACGGTTCGGATGCACCTGTTCAACTCTGCCGTGGCAGATGATTGTGGGGAAATTTTTTAAAGGAACTGGACTTACCGAGCATCCGAGTGACTGAGACGGCACTACGATTCGCTTGGGATTAGGCACTCGCTTAGGTGTACTGGGGGTAGCGGGCGGAGTCGGTAGCAGTGTTTGTAAACAAGGCGTGTTGTTTTGTTCAAAGGCCGCAGCATCAAGAGAAGTCGAATTCCCTACGGAATTAACTAAACCATGACATGGGTAGGAGGCAGATGACGTTGAAGAAGACTTATTTGAGATGACAACAGATGCTGTTATATCCATGTTGGTTTTCGAAATTTTCTATTTCTTTAGTATTTTCTGCGTTGGTGTGAGGTCCGAAGAAACTGAGCAATGCCATTTACGACAGAAATCTCTAGTCATTTTCTTCCTCGGCAAGATGAAGTCGACTTCTATCACGTCCGTATATTGGGACTGGTTGCTCATTGAAGATCATAAGAGACATTTCACTCTGTTAAATTCGATGCCAGTGCCCAAATCAGCAAAAAACGACCGGTCAAACTGCCTGGTTAACTGGGGACCGGAAAAGACAGTTACGAAAGAAAAACAGAACATGGAGGTTATTCGGAAAACAGAGTCACCAGTGCAAATTGAAGAGTTTCGTAGTCAACGAAATGCAGTCAAAAAATGCATCCGTCAGGCACGGAAGGAGTATGGATCCTGAACCATCCAACAGGCTAAATATAAGCCCAAGATTTTATTTAATTATATTAAGAGCAGACTGAAAATGAAGGAGTCGGTCGCAGTATTGAAGGAAGATATGAGTGTAGAAATTGTTGAAAACAGCGAGAAAGTCTAACATTTGGGACGGTACTTTGCCTCAGTCCTCACTAGGAAAACGAAGTTTCGTAGTCGTACCGTCAGCAATGCTCTTGAGACCACTGAACCCGTGCTTAACTCCAAACTCTTCCCGATATCTGTCGTGGACAGGGAAATTCAAAACCTCGAAGAAGCAAAGTCCTCGGGTGCGGACAGAAATATGGCCAAATTCTTGAAAGAATCTGTGAGCAACCTGTTTAAACAACTAGCAAACATCTTCCGTTCGTCATTCGAATTAGGGAGGCTGCCATAAAATGGGAGACAGAAACTATCTTCCCGATATACGTGAGTGAGTGTTCGCACTAATGCTAATAATTATCGGCCTGTTAGTCCCACCTGTCTCTGCTGTAAAATGAAAGAAGCCATAGTTAATAAAGAAGTTCCAATAAGGTTCCAAAGAAGTTCCTGCAGCAGAACTACTCGCTCTCAGAGCTGCAGCACAGATTCAGACAAAAACTGCTCGTGCCTTTCCTGCTTACTGTTCTCAACTGAGCAGAAGACTCGCGCACTGGACGAGGATGGTAGGGTCGGTAGAAGGCGATCGACATCGTCCCACACAAAATTCTAATCTACAAACTGTCCAAAATTAGATTAAGAGGAAAGCTGCTGATATGCATCGAAGGTTTTCTAAATGGGAGATCACAAACCGTTCGTGTTCAGGCCTCGGAGTCAACTCCTACCCCTCCTCTAAGTGGTGTTCACCACGGCTCAGTCTTAGGGCCGCTGACATTCCTAGTTTACATTCACGACCGCATCGATGACTTAGGATGTAACGCCGTCATGTTTGCAGACGATGTTATGTTGTGGATAGCCATCAGATCTGACGCAGACAGGAACTCGCCTCAAGAGTGTCTCAACCGGCTCAGCAGTTGGTCAGCTCGTTGGCTCCTTAGTTTGAATGTGAACCTGAATGTGTGGTCCTGAGACTCCCCACACAAAGCACCAGTAAGGAGTGTGATTCCCTTGAATAAGTTCTTGACGGGCAGCCCTATTCAAATGTTGAGGAACAGAAAGACCTTGGCGTCCTAATGACCTCCCCGTTGAAGCCACCGTCACAGTATCAAAGTGCAGTCAAACGCACGATACGGCTGTTATTTGCGCTGAGGAGAGGATTTGTTCAGATCGATGAGAAGCTGTTCAGAAAAACCTACGCGACATCGTTCGGTCTCAATTAGACTATGCAGTACAGGCCAGGCGACCGTGGTTGAAGAATGATTACCCACAACTGGAAAGAATGCAGGCGATGGCTACGAAGACGGTGAAGAATCTTGCTGACCAATTTTTTCCTGTTCTATATGTACTGCTTGAGATAGAATTCCCAACATACAGTGCTTGACCGATCTCATGAAATGTTGGCCAAAACTCTGGAATGCGTTTCCGATTAGAAAGGATCACTTAAGTAGCGTTGTTACACTGATTACATTTCAGCATAACTCTATAACATTTCGGACTTGTTAGGATGTCTGCTTTTGAATGCACTTCTTTTTGACCTCCTACGGAAACCATACTCGGTAAGAAATGACTACTTATGTAGCATGCATTTTTCCTACTGATTTACGATTGTCTTATAAATCCAAATATATTTTGTAGAAAACATGCAGAAAATATGCTTTCTGTTGCTCATTTAGAAGGAAGTCACATTGTTTTCATACTTTATGCCCGCACAAGTGTATATTTAGGTTTTAGCAAACTTTCTTATTATGAGATGTTTAAGGCTGTGCGATGTCCATGCATGCAAGACTGCACATGTCCGTTTACTAATGCTCCTCATGAAATGTGCAACCCAGTCCGGATGCATTGCAAAATTTCGTGAACTTTATGTGATATCTTCTTGAAGGCGTTTAGGAATATATTATTTTCTTTGTGCGGGAAGCATGCACCATGTAGACTAAAATTGCTAAACCCTGATGAAATGACAGATCAGTCTTGAAATTATTCTGGAATTTGGAAACTTTTTTAACCTAAATATACACTTTCTTTGGGCATTGCAAATGAGGACAATGTGATTGCCTACCCAATGAGTAAAATAAAGCAGATTTTTAGCCTGCTCTCTATGAAATAAATTTAAATTTATAAGGCCATCGAAAATCAGTAGGAAAAATGCATGCTACATATGTAGTAATTTCTGACCGAGTAAATCATCAGTGGACAAGGTGAACGCGCGCAGCACGATTTTGAGAAGATAAGTGAAAGTTATATTTTCGGATTCAATTGCTTAATCTCTTGCACAGTTTTATAGTGAAGATCTGACAAAATTTTCTATTTATTGTCATAAGTCATCTTCGCTTCCCATCGTGTTTCCGCGATTTGTCCTAAAGCAGAAATCTATTGTCGCAGTTTTTCACCCAACATAGCCTCAATCCTATCAAGTCTTACCTGCATATACAATAGGTTTTCCTCATAAAAATATAGATTAACATTATATTTTAAACGATAAACCGTCTCCGCTGACCGCTTTCATCGTCAGTTTACTGAGAATTATAATGTTCTCTATTTTATCTTACATAGCCTCGAGGCTATGATCATTATCCAATTAAGATTTATTCATAGTTCTGTTTTGCCACCTACAAAATTGTCATTTGCCAGTTTTTTTTTCAAGTTTGCATTCTGGTATTGAGTAAAATTTGCTTAGTATAAATTGTGCTGCCTGGTCCACCAATATTGACAGCTTTCACAAATGGTTTCATTATACGTAGCCTCATCCATATATCCTCGAAGTTTCGGCAGTTATCATCCATATAAATATTTGGATTTAAGTCTTGTATTGCTTTTTCGACCTGAAACCTCAGGCAACCCTTCGTCGAAATCTGAAGGAAACCAAACTTCATCTGAAACCCATTGTTCTTATGAAAATATTGATCTAGGGGCACTTGATGATTTTAACAACTTAATGTCTCGTTACAGATCAATTTTTTCTGTTTTTGGTGCCCTTCTTGGCGGAAAGTTGCCAACGCTTACGTCTCAACAGCGTGAGAAGCTCATGCCTCTCATTAACCTGGTTGCTACTGATACTGAAGACAGGCACAAACGAAGTTTCAATTTTATATTAAAAAACGTTCCTAAGAGTAGACAGCCAATAGATGTCGCTTCTCACTTCCTTCCTTCATGCGGCTTCAACTTTAAGGTCGCTGAAGCTAAAAGACTTTCATCGAGGAGCAAAAATCCACCCATTCTTGTCAAACTCTTTTCATCGATAGAAGTGGATTTTATTTTCTCCCATTTGGAGCGCTTAGCTCAGTATCTCAAGGGAAATAAACTTTTTAATAGTCGAGATCAAACTTCACTGTGCCGAAGAGTTTTCCCCCATTAACAAACATAAAGCCACCCCCGAATACTACTTATATGCCTTTTACCTCTAAAGCAGTTTCTCCATCGGGCGTCGACCAAGTCTCCCCACTATCTACAGCGGCCCCAGTTCCATCTAGCTCTTCGACTGATCACATTATCTCAGAGACGGGTAAAACTAGCCTCTTTAAAACTCCCCCACAGAGCAAGGATTGTTCCAATGCGGCTCTTAAAATTACAAGCGAGCTTGATCTTAACAGTAAAGATGAGTCAGTACTTGAAGCACAACCGACTTCTAGCACTCAGAATAGTTATTTAGTTAATAAGCCTTCATCAAATCCATCCCGTTCTTGCGCCTGGCCACTCAGGTCTGACCTTGTGGTTAGGCCAAATAAGATAGATGATAGTTCAGGAAGATCTTTACCTGTTCCTATCCTGAATTCTCAACTTTAAGCCAAGTTGTGTAGCCCTCTTACATACCAGCCTGCAAAATGCGAGTATAAAGCATTGCTGATAAATTTTCCAATCATATTGCTGGTCTGACACTCCAAATAATAAAGCCCTTTCCTGATTTTATCTGTTTCCCGAAACCATTACGTCTGCTACATAACATTAACTACCCCTCATATTATGTTCCAAATTTACAAAATCCTATTTTCATGCCTCCTGTTTTTCCAACCCTACAAAATAACTTTCCTCTTCCTGGGTCCTCTTCAAATGTTTTTTCACATAATGCTGAATCTCTAGTTAATGGTAATTACCATACAAATTTAAGACCACGGCAAATTTGTCCTCCACCAATTGTTCCGTTCCAACAGCTTAATTTTCCACCTCCGTCTCTCCTTTTTTATGATAAGCAATGAGCGGAACCTACATATTAGCAATACACTCAGTACTGTCTTACTCAACGCAAGATCAGTCGTGCAAAAGATGGCACAACTAAGAAGTTTAGCTGTTGAGCTTGACACAGATGTATTGTGCATTACTGAATCTTAAGACTCGCTCTCTAATTTCTGACTCAGCACTCAATATAGATAGCCTCCGTTTATACCGCCAGGATCGTGTCGAAAGACGCGGCTGTGGTTGCCTTCTTTACATACGAGCCTCACTTGCACAATCGTCTTATGACTTGATCATTACCTCCTTCTCTGGAAATTTATATTTCGTTTCGGTTATCCTTCCGCAAAATAGGAAAGCCTTAGCCGGATGTGTGCATAATTCTCCATGTTCCTCTGGAAATGAAAGCCAACTCTGTGCACTCTTTGAAACAATTGCAGAGACTTCTTTCGATGTCAAGATAGTCGTAGGCGATTTTAATTTGCCAGAAATTGACTGGCACACATATACTTCTCCTCCTAAATTCCAGAAGCTGCTTGCCACCATTACTTTTCAAATTTATCTCAATTAGTCCACTCTTCGAGCAGAAACTATAGTGTTTTAGCTAATTTTTTTACTAATGCCACCTTACCTCTATCTATGGATTTCTATCATGACCTTTTTGCAAGTGATCATGCATTAATCCATTGTCGCCTTCCAGTTGCCATTTCTTCAAAGTCAACAGTACAACGCAGTATTTTTGACCTTAGTAATGTTAGCAAGGATTTAGTTAATAACTTAACATACACTCTTGATTGGCACAATATTTTTTCAAATAATGATCCAAATTTTTTCAACAGTTTATTACAACGCGTAACAGAAGGTCTTCTTGACCTTATTGCTCGGAAGCTGTTCAAATCGAGTGCTAATTCCACCGCTGTCCCACACTTTCTTAAAAACAGACTTGAAAAGTTACGGAAGCAATTTAAAGATACTTCTGTGAGCTCATTATCAGTTCATCTAAGAATCGTTGAAATATTTGAACTAGCTTCGAAAATGAGGCTCGCGAGAGGTAGGCGTAGGAAGTCTTTAGCTATATACGATGTGAATGCTTCTAAATCAGTTGCTCAGATCTTCCGTTAAAGATCATCTGGCAAGTCATGATGCCTTCATTACAGAGGAGTCAGACAAAGCCGAAATGTTAAATTCGTTCTTTATCAAAGATTTCACCATTGAAACTGACCCAATCCCTTTAATTCCTCCGTAGTGGGATGCTTCTCTCAGCATCATTGATTGTTCTCCTGAATGTATTCAAAAACTGGTAAACCATCTTCCTTACTCTCACTCAGTTGATACGGACAATATCCCAAACTCTCTTATAAAACAGCTAAGAGATTTTCCTCCTCTGCTTAGCAAGCTCTTTTCAGTATTCCTCGTAAATGACCTCTTCCCTGACTATTGGAAGATTTCTATTATTATTCCAGTTTTTAAGCCTGGCTGTCGTTCTGACGTTCAGAACTATCGAGGTGTCCATGAAGCACCCTCTCTCGCCAAAATCTTTGAAAAAATTATCGCCTTGAAAATTACCGACTTTTGCATAGCCAATCAAGTTATTAGCCCTTCCCAGCATGGCTTTTTACCAGATCGCTCTTGTGAAACATGTCATCAGTCGTTTCTCAATCTACTTACCTCTCTTCGCAATGACCATCTATCTGTTGCCGTTATTTATTTTGATCTTAATAAAGCCTTTGATAAAGTGTCACCTAAAAGACTCTTGGTTAAATTAGAAGCTCTGCTAATTCGCAATCCCCTAATAGACTTTATGAAGTCATACCTGTCTAATCGAAAGCAAAAGGTTCAGGTGGGATCTTCACTTTCCAATGAAAGCCCTATTATAAGTGATGGCCTACAAGGCACCTTTTTAGGTCCTCTTTTGTTCTTGCTTTACATAAATGATATTTCGGCAGCAGTTAAACATTCTCAATCATTTATTTATGCCGATGATCTCAAATGTGTATATTCTTTCAATAAATGTACGAGCCTTCATTGCCTGGAGCAAATCTATGCTGAATTGCTTGCTCTCTCAGCTTGGAGCTCAAAATGGCTAATGAAATTTTCTCCGTCTAAATGTCGCTATATGGGTTTTTGACCTCATAGTCTACTCCAACCAGTGGTTATTCAAGGCACACCTATGACTGAATGTACTACCATCAAGGATTTAGGTTTAAGCTACAATAATAATCTTGATCTCTCGCCACACGCTGACAGAATTACAGCCAAAGCTGCCCAGATATGTGGCTTTATTTCTTACAATTTCTATCTTCCTGAAATAAAATTTAAGCTCTATCGTTGGTTTGTACTTCTTTTTATCGAGTATTATTGACCATTATTTAGTTTGATGAACGAGGCTAGTCGTTTAAAAATTGAAAATGTCCAAAGTCTTTTCTCTAAGAAACTTTTAGATAGGAAACATTCTAATATCTCCTACTCAGATAGATGCCAGCTAATTAACCTCAAATTTTTATGGGTCCGAAGACTAGAAGCGGGTTTCTGTCTACCCTTTCGCATTAATAATAGTTCAAACCTTCCTCGGATTTCAGCCCTTACCCCTAGTATTCGCCAATGTACTCTTCGCAACTCTTCCTTGATTATACCTCCTTCAGCTTCCTTCACCTTTAAGCGTTCTTTATTTTTCGCTTCGAGACATACTCTCCTCTGGAATAACCTTCCAATAAATATAAGATCTTCAGAAAATCTACACACCTTTAATAGAAGGCTACGCCTTTATCTGAATACTGATTTGATTAAACTTTTATTTTCCTCATGCTTCCCAGACAACTTTCTCTATGTCACTGTGAAAGGGCCACCGGGATTTTAGTATGTCGTCATTAAATTTCCGTGTCGGCTCACATTTCCTTCTTTTGTGAGTCATCTCGTTTCCTAGAATCCCTCATCAAAAGTGTTAATTTTTCGGTTTTTCAGTCCATCCATCGTGCCCTCACAGAATGCGATCGATCGACGCTCTTGGCGGAACCTTCTGTATTTGCCATACATTAGTAATCCGGTCGCATTCCCCTTGCCCCTCTCCTTCGGTTAGATTTGGCTGAATGTAACTGATCGCATCTGTGTTCCTACCGCCTCGAAGCTGGTTTTCAATTCGCCACTTTGACATAAATGGCGTCATACGGCATATGAATTCTCCCATGATGATTCTCGACTGGATACTTTTGCTCAAGTCTACATACAGGCCAGTCCTGCCCGACCCACCTACTTACCCCTCCACGAAATCCGTCATACAATGCCATATACAGTCCGGTCCTGCCTGCTTTTTATAAACTAAGGAGCGAGATTACTTTTTCTCCTATAGTACTTATTCAGTCATACTCATTTTTATGTAAGGAGTTTTTTTAATGCTCGCTCAACATTCTTCGTAACATGCTACTTATTCAGAAACTATGAATTACGTACTCTATTAATTCTATATACCTCGTCTAAAATTTTAAAATTGATGTAAAAGTTATTCTTGCTTGCTACGATAGGGACCCACGGGTCTTGAATAAAAAAGTATTATTATTTACTACCTCGAATTCGTTTTTGACGTCATTGGTCGCCATCCAGATCTTGAAAATATTCCTGCTGGACAACAAATACCTGCACTCAAGAATGTACCACAACTTTGTCCATACCTTCGCCTGATCAGCTAATAAAGCGGCTTCCTGGCATCATTTCGTAACTTCCGAGCCCCCACTCAACCGTCTGCTGTAAAAGGATGGTCGCTGGTGCTGATCTTCCGACTGCGAAAATGTCTTCGTCAAGCTAAAGTCGATGTTGAGTACAGACCTGTTGCTCATGCACTAGTACACGACGCTGCCGACCGCTGTTGCTGATGCAGATGCTTCGAACCACGGAGTTGGCGCCGTCATCTCACACACATTTCCTGACAGGTCTGAAAAGGTGCTCATGCATGCATCTCGCACACTAACTCATTCGGAGGCGAAGTGGAGGCAAACAGAATAGGAAGCACTAGCCCTTGTATTTGCCGTCAGTAGAGTTCTACAAGCTGCTGGACGGTCCTCCCTTCATGCTGTTGACAGATCATAAACCGTTGCTGTTAGTTCTCGGTACGAAGAAGGGCATTCCATTATATTTAGACAGTCGACTTTAGCCATGGACAACTATTCTTCTTGGTTACCATTTCGACATTCGATACTGCTTCACTACCGACATTGGTCAGGCGAACGTCCTTTCTCGTCTCCTCTGAAATCACTGCCGCGGACATCCGACGTACTGCTGAACAGGATCCTGTCCTCCACCAGGCCATCACCTGAGTGCAGACCTGTCAGTCAAGCATTGCTATCGCTGGAGATCTTTACCGACTATTCCTGCGCCGAGCATCGCTGTCAGAGGTTGATACCTGCTTCATGATTGCGGACCGTGTGGTGAATCTATCTTCCCTTCGACCTTCTCTACTACGCCAACTTCATGCGGCACATCCTGACACAAGCCCGATAAATTCAATTACCCCACGGTTTTGCGTGCTGGCAGGCTGCCGACAGCAACATCGACGATCTGGTTCGTCAATTTTCCCAAAGCCAACAAACTACCAATTTTCAGCTTCGTCAATCAACAATGACCTTGCAACTGCTGGAGAGGCCTTGGCCACGCGTGCATATCGACTTTGCTGGCTCACTTAACGTAGTCTCCTACCTAATCTTGGTTACCTTATACTCAAAGGGGCCAGAGACTGCCCCGATGAATTCAGCGACCGCATCTGCCCCTATCGCCTTCCTACGACGCAACAGTTTTCCTGCAGGACAACGCCGAACCCGGCGTCGCCTGGAGGCCTTTCTCTTGCCGAAGCTTTGGTGGGCCGAAAACTGCGAACAACGTTTCACGCACTTGTTCCTACGCCCATTTCATGCCGCGCAAATGAAGTCGCAGTTTTGCTTACTGGCAGGGTATCGACAGCGACGTCGACATCTGAGGCGCCGGACAAAGTGCGTACACCGATCAATACTGCCGATGTAGGTCAATCCACGCTAAAAGCGGTATTAAACGACTTGGGATGAAGGAAGATGGTGAGATTGCATACAATCCAAAAAGCCAGAGTCAGTCAATCACCAGAGACCTCGTGCACCTTCGCTAGCACATTGTCAGCATGACGTTGGCACCTCGCCATTGGCTGCTGGTCTCGAACCTGGTTGGTTCGTGCATACGAGAAACCGATCAGCTCACCTGGACTCTTCTTGTAGGTGTGCATTGGACGGAGTGTAGGCGACCCCCAGCAGGATGTTGCAAATACGAGTTAGTTACCCAGTTAGAACGACTTGCAGATCTCTGATACAGTTTTTCCTGGACGGTCGTGTTCTCCTTCTCTGCCGCATTGGTATTGGGGAGAACAGTCGAGTGCGCATACGCTTAGCATGTTTTCTGAGTACCAGGCCGGGCCATGGCAATCAGGCAACGATCTTCCTGAACTATTATATGGCTTATTTGGTTGCACCACGTGGTCAGACTTGAGTGGCCTGGCACGAGAACGAGATGAATTCGACCCAGGTTTCTGCACTATGCCATTATTCTGTGACATGGAGGTCGGTTGTGATGAAAGGAATGGTCACCTTTTTGGTGAGATCAAGTGGCTAGGTACATTTGGGAATATCAACTATGCTTTTTAGAGATGTTTCAAAGTGGCAGGTCTCACCTGGGTCGGAGACAGTGTGCTCGGATAAAGAGTTATGTAGAACTAAGGCCGCCGCAGATAGGCGGAAATGTTGGCTGACACCAGTTGAAGGATCTACCTCGGGGATAAATTTCACATGAGTAGAGTTTTGGATGTCATTATGTTGGCTAATGAAGTGAAACGATGTGTTTAGTCGGAGTTTGATTCTGACTAATAAAAAGCTTACTTCCACTAATATATTAAGCGAAGTGTTCCAAATGCGAGAAAATAAAGTCTTCTTCTATCGACGAGGGTAGCTTGGCCTTGAACTATTACCTGGCTTATTTGGTTGCACCACTTTGTCAGACTCGAGTGGCCTGGCATGAGAACGAGATGAATTCGACCCAGGTTTCTGTACTATGCCATTATTCTGTGCCATGGAGGTCGGTTGTATTAAAAGGGGTAGTCCATCTTTACTGCTGAGATCAAGTGGCCTGGTACATTTGGGAATATCATTTACGCTTCTTGGAAATGTTTAAAAGTGGCAGGTCTCAAGTGGATCGGGGAGAGTGTGCTCAAGTGAAGATTTATGTAGAATGACGCTGAAGACATGGTATGACGTATTTAGTCATAATACTCGAATACATGGTCAGCCAGTGTAAAGCATCTCAAGCGACCAAGACGCACGGGAAGTGTCTGTGTGAATTTAAAACCCGATACCAACATTAACAATTTGGTGCATTTAAAGGCAACAATGCTGACGAACTCATTGTCAGTAGACGGGGAAATGAATTCCAATCTACAGTAAACGCGTTAGTGCGTTGAATAAAACCCATATAAATGCTGAACGGGTTTTCTAGTATAAATCTTTGATTTATGTCAAATCTAGACCAAGAACTCGTAACATACGGGGGCAAATTGGACCACCTTTCAAAGATTAGATCAGTCAGTGTGTTTGACGAAATAGGCTTACATATTTTAACCTCATCTTCGTCATATAAATGCGAAAGAATTAGTAAGAACGTAAAAAATTAAAGCGTCAAGTGAATGTCGACTAAGGTTCAAATAATACATCGGTTTTTGTGGTCAGATAGTCACATTGTCCGCTTTTTGCTGCGACATGTATCTGTCAAACCGGTTTTTGAATGACCCCACAGACTGTAACATTACAGGCGCCCCGCTCAGGCAAACCCACGGCTCCATGACATGGATTTCACACGACAGTGCATCTTGAGATCTTACTAATTTTTCGGCTCGTTTCTGCACCCTTTCGAGGATAGTAAAATGCTGCTGCGTCCAAGGTCTCCAGGCCTGGATCGCATGCTGAAGCTGCGAGGCGCAGCATGGTGCATTTGTCCGAGTTGCAGGACAAGAGTCATCTGCGGGACCACTGTTCCAATCGACAAAAATCGACTTGGAAGTTGGTTCCATCGACAGCATCGTGAATGGCTTTCCAGATTTCTACGGCCAAAGAGGAAATCTGCGATTAATTAAAGATGTTTGCCTCCGATGCCCATCACTCTCAACTTGCAAGGTTGACGTTGTTGCGACACACTGTCGAACGCATTCCTGAAATCAGTTGAGGCCAACTACACGGTGTCTTTTGCATTGAATGCTCTTCTGCTGCTTTGCATTGTACACAGCGAAATCGTTTCATACGATCTTTCCCTACGAAAGTCGTTTTGTGCATCGGACAAGAGGCTGTTCGTTTCTAAGTGTTTCATCAGTGCTTCCTCGATGATTTGGTATTGCGTTCTAGAAACCCTGATAATGTACAACAGAGTAAATAAATATGTTCTGTCTTACAATTGAAGTTCAGTGTATTATCCGGGCGATTTGGCAATAATTGTAGACAAAGCCTTGGAAAACCCCATTAATTACATGCCAGTTTGTTAGTTGCAACTGTACACGACCAATGAAAATGGTCGCTATTCTATGGTACTCGCATGATTTAAGTAGCAATGCTTACAAAGGTCAATTTTCTGGGAGTCCATGGGGTAGTCAGCTCAGGTTAAGACTGTCGAGGGAAAAAGGGAGACACGTGTAATCATCCAAGTGCTTCTTGAAAAGCTGCAGCGATAAAGCCTCTAGGACTGCTTGAGGCAGATCATTCCATTTCTACAGCATCCTTTGTGTGAGAAGTTCTGACCGAAGTTTCGGTTTGGACAATTTTTGCGCGTAGCTTCATCGAGTGACCTGGAATATTGGGCGAAAGATGCCACTAAACCGTGTTCTCAAAGCTAAGTCCATGCTCAAGGCCGTGTATTATCTTGAAAATTAGGATAATATCACCTCTTTGCTGCCTGTGACGCAGAGATTAAAAATCAAGGCAGTTCAAACGTTCTATATTAGTCTGATTCCTTAAACTCCTTACCAGATTGCTGGATGTCATTATACCTTTTTGAGACATGTGATGATGCGATTCTGGTCCTGACAATGCATATACTGCGACACTTAGCAATTTACAAATACTTGTCCGCATTAAACTTATCATAAATAAACTTGCTGATGCGAGTGAGTAGGTTTGGACACCTCACAGTCTGGACAAACAAATTAATGCGGCACTTTTTAAAAATTTGAAAATATTTATTCAATTTACAAGCAGAATCAATAGTCGTAATAATGGTAGAGTGAGAGTTTGGATACATCACGGTCTGAACAAATCAATTAATTCGAAAATTTTTAACAATTTAAAAATACTTATTCACTTTATATGAAGCATCAGTTAGCGTTCGGATGCGAGTGTGTCTGATTGGACATTTCACGGTCTAGGTAAATCATATAATTTAACAATTTTTAACAATTAGAATAAAATTATTCATGTGTTGATGAACGATTGACAGACTGCATATTTCACGTTACGGAAAAATCATATAATTCGACACATTTTAACAGCTTAAAATATTTATCCACTTTATAATTAGCATCAGTAAAAGTTCTGATGCGAGAGTGTCCGCTTGGATATTTTAAGGTCTGTACAAATCGTATACTTCGACACCATTTAACAGTTTAGATATAACTATTCACTTTCAAAGGAGCATCGATAAATGTGCCGAGGCGAGAGAGTCCGATTGGATATTTCACGGTCTAGAGAAATCATATTAATCGACATAGATTAACAATAAGAATATTTATTCACTTTACATGTAGCATTGCTAAACGTGTTGATACGATACTGTCACATTGGATATTTCAAATTTTGAATAAATCATATGATTCGACCCTATTAAACAATTTTAAAATATTTATTCCCTTTATAAGTAGCAACAATAAACGTGATGATGGAAAAGTGACACTTTGGGTATTTCACGATCTGGAAAAATGCTAAAATTTGACATATTTTACCAATTTATAAAACTGACTCACTTTATAAGCAGCATGAATAAACGTGCTGATTCGAGAGTGTCCCTTTGGATATTTCACGGACTGAACAAATCATATCATTCGACACATTTTAGCAATTCAAAAATAGATATGCACTTTATAATCGGCATCAAGAAACGTGCTAATGCGAGAGGGTCCGACTAGATATTTTACGGTCTGGACAAATCATATAATCGGACACTACTTAACAATTTTAAAATAGTTATTCACTTTATTTGTAGCATAAATAAACGCGCTGATGGGAGGGTGACAGATTAGATATTTCACGGTCTGGAAGAATCATATAATACAATGCTATTTAGCAGTTAAAATATGCTTATTCACTTTCAAATTAGCATCAATAGACGTGATGATACGAGAGCGTCCGACCGCATATTTCACGGTCTGGTCAAACCATATAGTTCTACTTATTCAACAATTTAAAATACTTATACTGTTTATAAGTAGCATCAGTAAACTTGCTGATGCGAGTGTCCGATTAGATATTTCACGATCGGGACAAATTATATAATTCTACATTATTTAAAGATATTTAATAGTTATTTACTTTATAATCATCATCAATTAATGTGCTGATGCGAGTGTGTCCGACTGGTTATTTCAAAGTCTGGACACATCATGTATTTCGACAACTTATGACAATTTACACATAATCATTCACTTTCTTAATACCATAAATAAACTAGATGACTGTAGAGTGACAGACTGGATATTTCATGGTCCGGACAAATCATACATTTTGACACTATCTTTCATTTTAAAAAGAACTGATTCACCTTATATGTAGCGTGTATAAACGTGCTGATGCGATTCTGGCTAATTGGACATTTCACGGTCTGGACAGATCATATAAACCGACAATTTTAATAATTTTAAAATGATTGTTCAGTTTATGATTAACATAATTTTACGCGGTGATGCGAGTGTGTCCGATTGGATATTTCACATTCTGGACAAATCATTAAATTTGACACATATTAACAATTAAGATATATTTATTCCCCATATGCGTTGCATCAGTAAACGTCATAATATGAGAGTGACAGATTCGATATTTCACGGTCTGGACAATTCATTAAATTCGACACATTTTATCAATTTAAATAATACTTATTCACTTTATATGTAATATGAAAAAACCTTATTACTCGACACAATCTAACGATTTTAAAATAGATATGAACTTTGTATTCGGCTTTAAGAAACATGCTGATGCGATGGTGTCCGATTGGATATGTCACAGACTGCACAAATCATATTATTGTACACCATTTCGCAATTTGTTAATAGACATGAACCTGGTAATTGGCAATAAGAAACTTGATATTTCCGTAGTGTCCAAATGGATATTTCAAGTTCTGTACAAATCATATATTTGAAATAATTTTACTATTTTAAAAATATTTATTAACTCTATAAAAAGCGTGAATATTCGTGCTGGTTAGTGTCCGATTGGATAATTCACAGTCTGGACAAATCATATAATTCGACAATATTTAGCAATCTGATAGCAGATGTGAACTTCTTAGTCTTCAATTTGGAACATGACCATGCGAATGTGTCCGATCGGATATATCACGTTCTAATCGAATCATATAATTCGACACATTTTAACAATTTGAAAATAATTATTCACTTACTAATTAGTATCAATAAACGTGCTGATGCAAGAGTGTCCTTTTGGATATTTTACGGTGTGGAAAATCATATATTTCGACAAAAATTGGTAATTTAATAATAATTATTACCTTATGATGTGCTGACGTGAGAGTGTCCGTTTGGATAATTCACAATCTGGACAAATCATATAATTTGACACTTTTTAACAGTTTGATAATAGATATTTACTTTATAATATGCATCAGTATACGCGCTGAAGCGAGAGTGTCCGGTTGGATACTTCACGGTCTGAAAAATCATATATTTTGGCAAATTTTGGTAATTCACTGATAATTATTCACTTGATATGTAACGTAATTTAATTAAGCAGATTAAATTAATTAGAGCGAATTATCCACTTTATAATTGGCACCAATAAACGTGCTGATGCGAGAGTGTCCGATTAAATATTTCACGGTCTTTAAAAGTCATATTATTGGACACTTTTTAGTAATTTAAAAATACTTATCCATTTTATAATCAACATCGATAAGCGTTCTGATGCGATATTCTCAAATTGAATAATTTACCGTCTGGACAAATCGTATTATTCGATACTTTTAACGAATTAACTATGGATATTCACATTTTTTGTAGCATTAATATACGTGCTGATGTGATAATGTCAAATTGGATATTGCGCGGTCTTGACAAATCATATATTTCGACATGTTTTAATAATTTAAATTATTATTCACTCTATATGTGCCATCAATTAACGTGCTGATGGCGAGTGACGAACAGGATATTTCACAGCCTGGTCAAATCATATAATTTAACACTTTTAACAATTTAAAAATGCTTATTTACTTTATAATTACCATCAATATACGCGCTGATGGGAGAGTGGCAGTTTTGAGATTTCATGGTCCGATCAAATATTATCATTCGATACTTTTTACCATTTACATAATTCTTATTCACTTTTAAGGTTGCATTAATAATCTTGCTGAGGGGAAAAATGTCTGATTGATATTTCACGGTCTATACGAATCATATAATTGCCAATTTTAATTTCCTGAGAAATTATCTACGAAATTGGTGTAGGCAAACCTAATAATTTAAAATATTCATTCCCTAAATAAGTATCGTTAATAAACCCGGTGATGTGATACTGTCTTAGTGGATATTTCCCCGTCTGGACAAATCATATAATTTGACCATTTTGAACAATGTAAATATATTTATTCACTTTAAAATTAGCACTTAGTAACTTGCTGATGCAAGAGTGTCTTAACTGATAGTTCACGGTATGGTCAAATCTTATAATCCGACAAATTTTCAAAATTTATAATTCTTATTCATTTTATAAGTAGCATCAGTAAACGTGCTGACGGAAGAATGACAGATTGAATATTTCACGGTCTGGAAAAATCATATATTTCGACACATTTTAACAATTTGAATATACCTAGTCACTTAACAAGTAGCACCGATAAACTTGCTGATGCGATACTGTCTAATTGGATAATTCGCGGTCTGGTCAAATAATATAATTCGACAATCTTTAACAATGTATGTATACTTATTTACTTTATATGTGGTATTTATATACGTGCGGATGAGAAAAAATCTAATTTGATATTTCACGGTCATGACAAATCGTACAATTCGACACACTTAACAATTTAATCATACCTATTAACTTTATAAGTAGCACTAATAAACGTGCTGATTCGATACTGCCTTATTGAATAATTCGCAGTCTGATCAAATCACATAATTTGACACTTTTTAACAATCTGGAAATAGTTATTCAATTTTTTAATGGCATCAGTAAACTTGCTGATGCGAGAGTGTCCTTATTGATAGTTTACGGTATGGTCACATTTTATAATTTGACACACTTTGCAATTTTGTATTATTTATCCACTTTATACTTAGCATCAATAAACGTGCTAATGGGAGAGTGAGAGTTTGGATATTTCACGGTCTGGACAAATCATAAAATTCGACACATTCTGGCAAGGGAATTATACTTATTCCCTTTATAAGGAGCATCAATATACGTACTGATGCGAGAATGTCCGCTTGCATAATTTGCGGTCTGGACAAGTCATATAATTTAGCACTTTTTAGCAATTTAAAAATACTGATTAACTGCATGTGTGGCATCTTTAAACGGTCTGAAGAAATCATATAATTCGACACTTTTTAACAACTTAGAAATTCATATTCGATTTTTAAGTCGCATTAATAAACGTGCGGATGCGATGCTGTCTATACGGATATATCACAGTCTGGACATATCATAATAATCGACACTTTTTAACAGTTTAAATATAACTTTTCACTTTATAAGTAGCATCAATTAAAGTGTTGATGCGATACTGTCTAATTGGCTATTTCACGGTCTTGACAAATCACATAATTCGATACTTTTTAAAGATTTATATATACTTATTCTGCAAGCATAAAATTTGAAGAAGACGTACCTTTTTACCAATTGAGTAAAAGATATGACATTTCCATGCATGCTTTCTCTAAATTAAAACAGATGTTTTAAGGTAATCATTATTTTGACATTAAGTGGCTCGATAATGAGAATGACAATCCAACTTAACGCAAGAGACGCCCGGTCGTCGTCCGAAACAGGACCCTGAATGCAACCATTGGGTCCACCGTATGATCAGTGTCCACTAGAGGCTTTGTAATTGAGCTCATTGGTAACTTATTTTTTGCTCTTCAAAACCTGGAACTTCGGTTGGGAAACAGCATACAAATATTGTGTGAACAGCAGAACATAAGAGTGGACCTAAATCTTCTTCATTAACACTTTCCCCGTTCTTAGTAAATTAATGATCCAAGCAGCTGGATATTTAACGTTAATTTAAAGGCGCGTTCACGCAATTTTCCACCAACTGAGTAAAAAAAATAATCATTTTGTGCATGTTTTCTATAAAACTTTGCCAATTTTATAAGGTCAACGAAAATCCTTAGGAAAATCCGTGTCTCACCAGTTGTCATTTGTTACGGAATCTAGTGTGTGAGGGCGGTCGATAAGGAGCTTGTTCGGAAGTCGGCATCCTAAAAATATTGGAATATATTGGCATTAAGGGGCAGGATAATGAGAATGACAACCCTACTTCACACGACAGACGCCTAGTCGTCGTCCGAAGCAGGACCCTGAAGGCAACCATTGGGTCCACCGTATGACCCGCATCCACTAGACGCTTTGTAACTGAGCTCCTTGGCACCTTATAGCCCGCCTTAAGCAGCCACTTCGGCGTGTGTTCAGCTGACCGAGCTGCCAACTGCCTTTACGTGCGCCCAATGTGTCTGCATACGCAAATACATGTAAACTCATAACTGCCCTTGATGTGTCGTGCATGGGCGAAATATTTGTAGCAGGTCTAACTGGAATGGCCTTGGTAGTGCTTACGAATGAAGTCCCATGAGGACATTTCGTTGAATGTATACACCCAATCTCGGACCACATTCTGTGAAGCAGGAAAATTCATGTAAGTCTTCGGGAGGGAAATTCATTGATGTATGAATCAATAACTTCAGACAGTTACTATTCTAGCCCGACAGTCAATGTCTGGCTTTACTGCTATCCACTACCTCTTTCGGATCTGGTCCCAAATGGGAAGATGTCTACGAAAATTGTGTTCTGTACAGAGGGGAGAAAGAACGTGTTTGAGCAAACTGATAGACGGAAAAGAGTAACACGTTTAGATCCGCAGGTAAAGGCGTTCTAATGCCTTGAGTGAGCACTATTACGCCTCAGCCTAGTTTAGCCGCGAGTTTTAGACGTGTGTTCCCATCGAGCAAGTTCGAAGGGAACTTCAAATGACCACATTTCTTAAGAGACCGCACATTTTCCGATTTAAAACCAGCTAAATTCCTCCAAAAAGAACGTTTTGACTGCTGAAATTTTTTAAGTATTGCTAGTATTCATGGAGAAGTAGATATGAGTTTTGTTGAGATGTTTTCGGCCATTCAAGTTAATTGGATAAAAGCCAGGTAAAAGATTAATTTTAAAATTAAGTTATTCTGTTGAGCAAAGGTGGAGAAAATACACTTGGAAATGGTCCTAAACGGCCATGCGCAATTCCTAAGTTGAAATACCTCATGTCAGTTATTATCCAAGTAATTCATGTGATCTGCCACACGGCTAAATTCATATCACCTCTTTTCGGCTAGAAACTTCTTAGCGGTCAAGCCAGTTGTAGATTAACCAATCAAATTCCAATGCTTTTCGTGACTAACTTGACCAAATAACCGGTATCCCCATCGGACCTCCACATCGTTTTATCAGCAACATGCTTGCTTTAATTACACACCACTACACCGTCGTCTCCTCTATACAGGCCTAGCTGCCGCCAGCGAATTTCGTGTCCTCTGTTTGGCCGAGGCCGTCCGGCAATGTCCTGTGACTGAGGGGTACATCAAATGTCTTTTTCACTCTCGGATAGAATTTACACAATGGGCATTGTGCCAACGCATAGCAGCACACCAACTGAGCGAAAGAATCTATGTGATTTGCAGGGTAGTACAAAGACTCAGAAGAAGGATTACAAACTGCAGAAAACGGGACGGCACGCAGGGCATTCAACACAGGCTGGTGTGAGTTGGCTAGCCGTTAAGGTGAGACATACGAAGCAGGATCCCTCCTCTAATAAAGAGGATGTAAGGGCTATGGTTAGGGTAAGTGCGCCCATGAACTCCGAGTTTACACACCGCTGGCACATCTGTCATCGTCAGCGTATTCCGCGTTCACCCCAAGTGACCTTGTAAGATGAACACGGTCGCGATCGATATGGCCGTAGTTCGAATCAGTCCAGGGAGATGCGTCTCGCACAAAATGGAGTTTGCTGGCGCCAACGACGTGGTAACTGGAGTTCGGGCGTAATAGTGGAACTTTCGGTTGTCAAGAGTGAAAGAGCTAACAGAACCGAGACGCGAAAGCGTGACACACAGTAAGTACCCCTGTGATTCGTTAGTATGTTATTGCGAATGTTTGTTCGACGCATGTCAATTCAGAACTGAGTATGAAGCCAGCACCATTAGTAGGGAAGGGTGTACTTGAATCTACAGTAGACGCGTTAATCAGTCGAAGAAAGCAATAATCTGTGGCTTGTAGGTATTCTAATGAGAAAACATACTTTATGTCAATTTCGGATCACGGATGTGTACTATAGCAAGGCAGATTGTTATCTAAAACAACGCTTGCCTGTACAATAATTTAACAATTTTCTGTAAAAAGTCGTTAGGTGACAGCGATTACCAGCAGAAGCCAACTAACATCAATTTGAAAAAATAAACCTTGGAGATACTGCTCTGTAAGGGCACCTCAGGAAACATAACATACCGTACGTCGCCTTGGGTTTCCGTGTTCAGGAAAATTCCTTGTCCAATTACTCGCGGTTTCCGACGGGTGCTGCTTCATATTCCGCAATTACCAGCACCGCTGTCATCGCTATCCGCTGTATCCAAGGTCCTCATAGGATCCACGAAATAAGTGCAAAAAACCGGAGAGCGTTCAGTGCATTTAGTGTGTGCTGAAGTAAGTTCGCTTCTAGTTAAGGTGAATCAGAGCTTTTGCATAACAGTGGAGCCTAGCGCTCTGGTTAGGATTAGGGACCTCATGAACTCCGAGTCTCCACATCGCTGGCACAGTTGCCATCGTCAGCACATTTCGCGTTTACACCACGTGGCCTTGTAAGTGGAACACGGCAGCGATCAATGATGGCGGCAATTCGAATCAGTCCGGGTAGACGCATCTGAAACAAGATGGAATTTCGGTGCATTACATAAATGTTTTTTCCAAAATAGAGGCGACTGACGGACCCGATTCATAAAACCACGGTACGCCGTAAGCACCTGTGTGATTCGCGACTATCGCTATTACGGTTTTTATTTCATTCATATAAATGTAGCACTGAGGATGATGCAGTTCTATAGAAGACTCGTTAACCTAGCCAACAGGTCTTCTTGCATGCCCTTTGTAAATTTCAGAGCCGGAATATGTAGCAATATAGCAAAGCAATCTGAATGAAAATCAGTTGCCTTTTGGTGATCCGCTGTTGCGCACTGGAAATCCTTATACATGTAAAATAAAGAAGATTCGAGGAAATTCGCATCCACAAAAAAAAACTAAAAGGACTGGTCAGGCATGCACAGTGGATGTGCGGGGAGGCTGTGTTGCCAGGCCCGACGACGCTCGACTGGACAATAATCCATAATTTACTGCGAACATCTAGGAGTTAAGAGAAGTTTACCGATGGAAGGCAGGTGACGTAAATTTGGAAAAAATGAACATGCGAGATAACAACTCAGGAAAAGGACATATCACATGTCACCTTGAGTTTGTTTTGATCAAGAAGTCGGCTTAAGTCGATCGCGGGTGTGAGAACTTCGAACACCATCTCAAATTCGATACCCAACACATAACGCCCTTGCTCTCCTCTCGAGTGCAGTTACTTCCCCCCTCAGCCTATGCACTGCCATGCGAACCACCATCTGTAAGAAAAAACCCCGATGCCAACTATGCAAGCTACGCAACAACAATCATTTGAAACCCAGACACACTCGTCATTCTAGTTTAGCCGCCAGTCTCGGACGCGTGTTCCCATCGAGTAAATTCTAAGAGAATCCCGAATGAACACATTTGTTAAACGACCCCACAAGATTTTACGTTTTAACACCAACTAAATTCCTCCAAAAAGAATATGTTGACTGCTAAAATCTTTTAGTATTGCTAGTATTTATGGTGAATTGCATTTGGGTTTCTTGGTTAAATGTTTTCGACCATTCAAGTTGGATGGGTGAAAGACAGGTAAAAGTTTAGTGTCTAAAGTAAGCTATTCTGTTGAGCGATGATGGGGAAAAATACACTTGAATTTGGTCCTAAACGGCCATGCGTGATCCGTAAATTGAAATAGCTCATTTCAGATATCATATCACCTCATTTCGGCTAAGATCGTTTTAGAGGTCAAGCCAGTTGTAGATTAATCGACCAAATTCCAACGCTATTCGTGGCTTACTTGGTGACTTATCCGGTAACCTCATCGGACCTCCCAAACGTTATAGCGGCAAGTTGGTTGCTTAAATTCATGTCAAACATTACCTGCAAGAGACGCCTGGAGATGAGTCACTAGGATGATCGAAGCCAGGAATTGTCAGTTTACAATGACTAGTAGGATTAAAGTTCGAAGAAGGCTAACTGATATGATGCCGGTGGATTAGCAGCAAAGGGCTAGGACTATAAGGGGACTAAGTCAAGTTCGAGAAAAAAACTAACAACATCCCTACACAGCGTCCCCTCCTCTATACAGGTATCGCTGATCTCAGCGAATTTCGTGTTCTTCGTTTGACCGAGGCCGTCCGGCAGTGTCCTTCAAATGAGGAGTACATCGGATTCGTTTTTGAAGCCTCGGGTGGAATTTCCACAATCCACACTGTTCTACGGCATCGAAACACACCAACAAGGCGTTAGGATACATGGGAATTGGAATGTAGTACAATTACTCAGAAGAACCGTGAATGGAATATAAACTTCATAAACCAGATAGCATGCAGTGCATTTATTGTGTGCTGGACTAAGTTTGCTACCTGTTAAGGTGAAGCATCGTCAGCACATTCCACATTCGCGCCACGTGACCTTGTACGACGAAAACGTCCACGATCAATAATGGCCGCAGTTCGAATCGGTCTGGGAGGACTCATCCGGCACTAAATGGAGTTTGCTGGCGACAACGACGTGGTAGCTGGAGTTTGGGCGTAAAACTGGAACGTTTGGTTGTCAAGAGTGAAAGAGGTGAGTATAAACTGCAGAAATCGGGATGGCACGCAGAACATTCAACATAGGCTGGTGTGGGTTCACTAGCCGTTAAGGTGAAACATACGAAGCAGGATCCCTCCTATGATAAAGATGAGATTAGGGCCATGGTTAGGGTTAGTGCCCTCATGAACTCCGAGTTTCCACATCGCTGGCACAGCTGCCATCGTCAGCACGTTTCGCGTTCATACCACGTGATCTTGTAAGTGGAGCACGGCAGTGATCAATGATGAAGCAGTTCGAATCAGTCCGGGGAGACGCATCCGGCACAAGATGGAATTATGGTGCATAACATGAATATTTGTTTCCAAAATAGAAGCGACAGACGGACTCGATTCATAAAACCACGGTACACCGTAAGCCAGGTTATCGAGCCGTTATCACACCAACTACTACTTTCTTTTTGACATTTATACTCCCAAGACCTTTGCATAATACCTTTAAAAAACGGACACGTATGAATGTTCGCTTTTAATTTAATGCATCGGAAAGAACCAACAATCATTTGAAACCCAGACATTTGGACGTATAGCCTAGCATCAAGGGGTGATTTTCATTTGCCGTAAATGATTGGATACAATCATAGCCAATGACTGACGTAAAGGAGATATGTTATCTCATGAAATGCTGACTAAATTCTGCAATGTGTTTCCTATCCGAAAAAGATTGCTTAAGCAGAGTCGTCGTGTTCACTATCGATTCACATGATGCCCAATCGTTCCAGCATTTTCGAGGTGCATTTTTCGGAAGGTTAACTACCATCCTATACCATTGCTCACTCGTCTTGTTTAACTTGCCCTAGTACCCTTCACTTATTGCACACTCCCTCCCTTGCTCTCGTGCAACCCATCGACATTATTTCTGCTCTTTACTTTCCATCGCACCGGACTTATTCTGGTCTGCCTCCACCTACAAAGACTAATTTTTGTGAAGTTGATTTTGCTTATCTGATGTTTCGGATCCTCACTCGAAACTATCGTTCGAGACAACAACAGAAGTGGTTGATGCCTCCGCAAGTTATGAACGTTTTTAATAACATAAGCCGTCTCTGTGATCGTGAATCCTTCTTCAAGACTACCTCCTGGGACTCGTCTCTTCACCTCTATTGGTAAGTCGTCTCCACACGACACTTGTGGATGGAGCTGTCCGTAGACCAGACGCAACAAATAGGCGCCAGGTAACGGGGCCGAACGACCTTTTGCCACAAACAAAAGGGTCTAGAGATGCTTAATTGGATCTGATGTAATCTTGAGCAATGTAATGGAAAGAGTACCATAAACACGGATGTCCGAACACACATCACCAGTGCGAGGGGTGACATGAATCCTGAGTCGCGACTCGCTCCACGGGACCTCATCACAGACTCGAGTTCGCCGAAGCCGATCTCTTCGCGAGAGGTGACAACCGCGTGTGTTGGGGGATGCTTTAGTTATGAGTCTTTTGTCGACAATCCCACCAACAAACGAAATTATCTGCCACTTATAATTCGGTGCTATGTCTTGGCGTGAGCAAAGTAACTGGTCGGACGCGCAGCGCGCGGGTAAATACTACTTCCAGTGGAAGTATTGACGAGCCAGGTTATCGATTCGTTATCACACCAACCACCAGCACTGGTGATAAAATCGCAGCCATTAACAACTGGAATTCGGGCGACCAGCCATCGTCGCTCCAAGCACGACCATATGCGATGGAAGCGTGAACTATTAATTTTATGCGGTTCGTGGCGGCATAGCAACCGTAGTTAATGAATGCCGCGACCCCTGTGCGTCCAGTACTTCATTATTCTGCTGCCTTTGGTGCTGCTGTTCGAGGGGACATTTAAAAGGCCTGTTAAAATATTTTTTGTCCTTGCGATCCAGACTGACTAACTGCGTTAAGATGTGGTTATGTAGTCCCAAATGATGGACATAATGCTGTTGGGGTTAGGGGTTGGGGCTAGGGTTGGGGACTGGGGCTGGAGGTTGGGGGCTGGGGTTGGGGGTTAGGGTTGGGGGTTGGAGTTAACGGCTAGGGTTAGGGGGTTAGGACACCCATTTCTCAACCATTCAAAGCACGACCACGCATTCCCAACAGCTTTTCTTTTGGCATACAACTGCTTGACCTCGTAGCCTGTGCATCTCCTGGTCTTACTTGTAAAAGTCCCTTTTATCACCGGTCCCGTATTACAGGTGGCTGGGGTTTGTTTACTTTAGGCGGGGCTACAGAACCACATCTGACCGAGGTCGCTTAATTCCTCAAACTCGTCTTTTCGCTTGTGTCCTAGCCAATGCTGTATGAGTACACAAGGACTGTTAACGGCTACTTAAGAAGCTGTGGATCTGTATGCGGTCTTTCAATCCTGTTTCTCCTACCGTTTGGACATCGTTTGGGCAAGTAGATGGTAGTATGGTGACCCGGATGACATTGTAGTCGGCCTCTCCTCTTGTGGCCGTAGAGTTTGCTTGCTGGCATTCATCTGCCCATTTTTGCCGGCATCTACCTTGTATCCAAATGGGCTATGTGTTTTCATGCATTCAAGATGGGCGGCAATTATGCTGCAAGCACAAAGCCGAGGAGGGGGGGGGGGTAGACATCTGCAGAGCGCAAGTGGGACGGGTCTTGGTCGCACTATCACATCTCCAGTCGGAATGACATGGACTTGCCACCAGTTAATGATAAACGAGGAATGAGATACCAGGGTCACTCCAGCTGATCGATCTTTGCTCACTACAGTAAATCGGTCGTAACCACTTAAAGTCGACCCCCGCCCCCCCCCCCTGCCCGTAAATATGACTCGGCCCCCCGTGCAAAGTCGTGGCTTTAAAGCTGCTAACTACTAGCATGGTGTAATGACACCTTAATGTGGCCATCATAGCGACTTCCACTGATGTGAGGATCGTGTTAGGGACAGCTGACTCGTGTGGACCAAGTGGCCAGCATCTGTGCGACACGTGTGCCCGACTGTTCAATGCTTCTTTAGCTCTCGCTCACTTGAGTGCATCTCCAGTCATCTGGGTTTAGCCTGGTAATTAAATCATGATGGATATAGGAGCAGAGAAAATGCTCGATCATCTGTAGGATTCCATCGCTAAAATCCAAATCCCGAGCCTCCCCACCAAAGCGGCCGTAGTCTCGGTTGAGTTTTGGTGGACAAATTGTCGGAATATGATGGGCATGTTAAGCTTTACGTTCACAGACCATAGGTGCGATTTGGTGCCTCCGCGTCTCCGAATCACAGACATTGGGAGAACTTCCAGCTTCTTCTCCACTTTATCTCCCTTCTAATTTAAATTTTGCCGGCAGTCACTGCATCTATGAACGAAAAATATCGCGGCTTCGACACCAAACAGACACATTTGATGTTCTTCCCTCCATTGTCTGCAAACCAGCCCAAATAGCCGCCCGACGAAATACAAGTTGGCATGTAAATCTGACGTTCAAGGATGTCGCTCCCAGAGTGGATTCATGTCGTAATTATCGCCGCTATCACGTATTGTATGATGCGGCAGTTGAAGAAGCAAACGACTAGCATCCATTTACAAGCACCACACGCCTACTCATTCAGGCGGAAGTGGTCTGTTAATGCAGAAAAAATGCCAAATGAATGGGTGGGCCATTTAAAAATGTGGATTTGGGAAGAACAGAGGAAATGGAGACAAAATTGGGGCCAAATAATCCCGTTTCACGCAAGTGCAGAAGGCAGAAAGGGAGAAAAGTTTCGGGGAGGAAATAAAAGCGAAGCATGAGGCGGTAAACGGAGGAGAGTGAGAAGAAACAAAACAAGGGCCAGGTTCGCTAAAGAAGACGCATAAACACCTGATAATCGCGTAGACCAATGTCGGGGCTTATTTTGCCAGAAGATTAATGTTACCAGCTCCGAGTCCCTGGAAGTACGTCCCAACTCGTCATCTCAGTTGCAGAGAAGGTTCAAGAGCACCTCACAGTAGCGGTCAGACCGACTTCCTCATCAGGTGCTGTGAGCCCATGCAAGCGAGTCCGCCAGATTACAGCACAACGATAACTGCATAATCCGAGAAGAGTCGCATAAGTCTCTATGTGGGAAAGGCATCATTGTGGACCATACACACAGTAAAGCCCGGATGTGTTTTTACAAAACGGCCAACGACTGCGTACAAGCAGGGAAGAACCTCCGTTTTTTAAAATATTCACAGCAAAGCACCTAGAGCAAACAGTTAGCCGAATGAGTTGTAGTCTACGAGGGCAACCAAAACAATAATTTATATCAATATTTTCTGTTCTAATTGATATTACTAGTGGATTTTATGTAAATTCCTCCATACAAGCCTTTTCAGGCCCATTCTGGGAAGCCCTTTTGAACCCTTGAGCCTTATTGCACTGGCTTCGGCGAACCAGTAGAATAATATGCACAAACTGTCAAAAAGCACTCGATAGTATATTAGTACACGTTATGGTTTAGTTGCTGCCCTCTTATGCTGACTGTCGACTAGTGTATAGTGGATACTACGCTGTTATTGCGCCGAAGCAAATGAAATGAAGCCTTTATGTTCATGAGGACTTCGGGGCGGGTTCGATAGGTTTTTTTTGAAGCCTTTGCTCCGAGTTCACACGTGAAATCTCGACAAAATTCAGGTAATAGTCATCGAGAAACTGGAAAAATACATTTGGAACGTTAGAGGACGTACTGCCGAACCGAACGCCTCGCAGCTGCATCATTCAGCCACACAAAATTAACGAAAAGCACAAGTGAGTTTTTAGCCAGAACCTGAAGCGACTGTATGGCAAGTCAATCTCCGTGCATATGAATCTACTTTGTAAGAGGCAAAGTTAGAGGCTTTTGAAAAAACATAAACCAGTCATCTTTTTAAAAAAACTATACTCCTCATTTTTGAACTTCAGCTTCTATTCTTACATAATTATTACAGGAAAGGTGCCTCTGCGTTCCCCTCCCGCTCAGAATTTGAATTAATAATGCATGCACAACCATCTAAAAGACGAGAACTGCTAGGTGTCGCCATTTCTCTCAATTATTAACGAGGTTGATTAATTGTATGCGATTTCGGGTCTTCTACCGAGAAATGTTGCGGCCAAATCTGTCAGCAGCAGGCACTTTACAAATGAAAAAATATTATTAACGTCTTTGAGAGTGTCTTATATTACAATCCCCCTAGAATTCATAGACGTGCCTTGATGGGAAACCAAAATTTGAGGGAAATTATCGTTCCCGGAGATTATTGTGTGAGTTTGGAGTTAAGCTTTTTAGGATCTAATTAAAAGTCGGCATGATCATCTGACCTAAACTTCATCTGTCACTGCATACTTACCGAGTTTCATTCAGAGCCTGAGAACAGGCAGTCAGTGGTATGAAAATACAGAATGACTTAGCATACTGACTGCCCAGGCAAAATGCGGCGTAATCTCTAAATGAGTCCTTCTGTCGGATACCTCAAGAGTCCCAAGCGGAGAAAATGTTCCCTGGCATGATGCATTATCTGTCACAGTGAGACCACTTTCGAAGAACTAGGCAGGCCGGACGAAGTCTAAACAGAGTTCATACCTGTCTCTCCTGGTAGAAGGGGCGCATAGTGTCGGTTTGACAAACCGCCTCACAGCGTCTTTTCCCATGGCCGTATTAACGGGGGCTTTATATCTCAGGCATCGGGGAGTTAGTTCGTCTTGGAGACATCGGTGCAGAAAACGTAACTGTTCGTATGTTGCTGCCTCTCGTGTAGAGAATAACTCCCAGCTGCCAGCTGTCCATAGCGCATCGCGCCCGAATTCGTCACGAATAAAGGCGAAATTTTGAGTTCCAGGTGTATGCATAAGTGAAGAAGAAGAGTCGAGCACCGGAACACTGTGTTTATTGTCCTGAGATTTCAGACTCGTACAGGAGTCCATCGTCAGAGGTAGCGGCAGCAGCAGAAAAAGCGACAGTTATAAGGCATGCAGGCCAATCATCGACCGACGTCGCAAGACAAGAGTGGACTACGCAGGGATCTGTACGCCGGCGCCAGATCGATAAATCGATTGAGAGATGTTCTCATCCGCGGTCCAGGCTTTAATCCATTCTAACTAGAAATGTTGCGGCAATTTTAAATGTGTTTCACTCAATGAGTCCATCTGTCGGATACCTCAAGAGCCTCAAGCGGGGAAATTTTTACCTGGCATGATGCATTATCTGTCACAATAAGACCACTTTCGAAGAGATAGGCAGGCCGGACGAAGCCTAAACAGAGTTCATACCTGTCTCTCCTGGTGGAAGGGGCACATAGCGTCGGTGCATCCTACATGGAAAATTTGCCGTCTTTTATGCTCTTCTGTGCTTTGTTTATCCCGAGAACAGAGCACACGCTGGGACACCTGAATCAGACAATTAAGCTCATTGGTTAACACAGTAGATTTATACAGGGAGGAGTATGAAACTTGAAAGCGTGCTGGTCAATTCCTAGTAGCCTGTTGAGGGTCCAGTAAAACGAACGAAACGATTTCTACTGCAAGCAAAGTAATCTTCCCAAGTGTTAATATGTGTTTTCTTAAGGCCAACCATTCCGCACAAGAACAGCTAAAGAAAATCAGTTTCTCGAACTCATCCAGCCAGAAAGTAGATTTTGGAAAATTAGTCTTCAAAAGTATGTACTCTTAATTTAATAAATGCCGTATCTTCTGAAACATAACCAATGCTCTCTGAATCTCCCCATAGTTTATAAATTAGCAGTTAAGCACGTTTCCTGAAAACAATTTCACGCCTCCCGTCATAAGCTTTTGAAGTGGCATCCTGTCGCTGGCAGCAGAGCTGATTGTTCTAGGCTGCCAGAAGCCGAGGAGAAGAGATTGATACTTTTGGATAGTGGAACTTCTGAATCAAGCCAGTGAATTTTATACCTGAAGTGCAATTAGGGAAATGTTTCGTTATACACCTAAAGTATGAAGATATTTTAAAACAAACTGTTTTACTCTTCTAGATGGGCGATTTCAACATCAGACTTTCTGAACGAGAACTATAAATTAATACCTATGGACTGTCATTTCTAATGGTAAAGGGATAGATGAAAGGTCAAATTAGGTGAGTGTGAGTATATATACAGCTTTACGGAAAGACCAAGAGTCAATCATGATGACTTGTACCATCGAGGCATACAGTTTTCGATCAATATCGATTTCGGGGCTCCAGCTGCCCCATTTAAGAGCCCCATGCGCCCCATCGTAGGAGTTAAATGGAAATTTTCTTAATTGCTTCTCGTTCACGACAATTTCTGAGATGACCATTTCCTTCTAAACTCCATAATTTGATATACCAGTTTAGCGTACACGAGGTTTCGCGCTAAAAACGCAGGTTCATGCCTACTGTACCTGTCACGCCTGGGAATATTGTACTTAAAAACACCCAACCCACCATTTTCATTATATTGACAAGTAACTTAATTCTACGTTTATTTGTCTCTTAGCAATGCCAACGGAAAAATGAAATCCTCTGCCTGAGATTAAGAGGATTTCAAGAATTTTCGGCTTCTTCATAGCTACTGTTTAGCCTGGAGAGACTCCTTCTTCCGGTGCTATAACTGTACTACTTTACATACGAGGTAATCCTCATTTCTACTCTAAACGAACATCCAGTGATCATAAGTCTTTGGGCTGCTTTACTTCAAATCCTTGATCTCTGTCTGGAGACAAATTTTTCCTTCTCCAATCAATGCTACCGGCAATTAAAAGGTGCTCCCATGAGTTCACCAATTTCCGGTTTCCTGGCAGAAGCATTACTGCAGAAATTAGAGAGCATAGCCCAAAACCCAAAACTTTGGCTGCGATACGAAGATGACACTTTTGTCATCGTCACGAAAGATCATTTGAATCTACTCCATCCCATTCCTGGATGTCCTTGTGCGTCGAATAACCGATCGATCACTTTAGACATCAGTTGTTCGCAAAGAGGCGTATTCAGAGGTCATCCTACACTTTGAGAGTAACCACCCTGTCTCTCACTAACGGAGTACAGTCTACAGCTTTGTGAATCGAACCAAAACTAACTGCTTTGATAAAACAAGTTAACGAGCAGAAATGAGATACCCCTAAAAACTGTTCTCCCAAAATGGGTACCCGGATGACTTTATACGTCAATGCATGAGGCACCAGCAACTCAAGGGAAAAGGTATTTCCAATGCTACGGGCGCTCAAGCACCCATACATCAAAAATGTACCTGAAGTAGTCGAACGACAATTGAAAAAGTACCAGATACACGAAGCACACCAGCCGGCAACTACCTTACGCACACAGCTTGTACACCCTAAGCACAGGGCTAGCTACCTTGAAAGAAAAGGTGTTGGTAGAAGAAGGTGAGCTCACCGGAACAGGTTTATTAGGATGCTGAGAAAAGGTGTTGTCTACGAAATCCCATGTTCTAGTTCTGATGCTGTCTATTGTGGCCAAACTGGGAAATCTGTCTCAACCTCTATACATGAACATCAGTTAGCGGTAAAGAGACGCGACCATCTATCCAAGGTGGTCATGAACACACTAGACACTTGGCACAAACTTGCATTGGAAAACACTCGCATTGATGGCGCCTGCCCAATAAGGAAAGGCTGCGAATTTCTGGAGGCAATGCACTCAGATGAGGCATGCATCAACCGGCATATCGACCCAGATGCCACATACAAAATCGTACTAGATTCAAAATGACTCAACGAATCCCGAGATGATGACCTTGACCAATCATAGAATCCTTTTGCCAGACTCGGTCTAAAAGTTAATTGTTTTTGCACGCCCGTTGTCTGAAGACGGGCTGGGGGAACCAGTCTCGAAAATTCACATTAAAATTTAGCTGTTTCCCAAAGAACTTCACCTTTCTTGGGATGCCTGTTTTTTAATTTATACATGGACATATGCACACACACACACAGGCAGAGCGAGAAGAGCGTGTGTTTATGCATTTTTTTGAAAATTACCCACTGTGCGGCCACCGCAGGTGGAAGATAAACGCCCTGTCATGCTCTCTCCCACAAACCTCCAACCAGTATGTGTCCAAAGGCTTTTACGCTGTGGGACAGGAACCCAGGTGGGGGGGGGGCGGAGAGGAGCAGGAGGTTTGAACCATAGACTTAGTTGGGAGTAAAAAATACCCAGCACTCCGTTGCCTATATCCGCATTCTAGTCGGAGAAGAAAAAAAGAGGAGGAAGACCGAAAAGGCAGACTTGCAGCGCTCACCTACTGACTCCTCGTTGGGGCCGCACACAGGGGTAGGCTAGCTCAGACAGCCGTGCCTCTCAGGCTGTTGCAGCGGCATTGTGGTTTGGTGGCGACTGGGGTCAAATTGCGGTCTAAACTAAGTGCTACCCTTAGGGACGAAAGTGAAGTAAAAAAACAACAACTTGCTCGGCGTGTTGTTCCATGATCCCACTGAACACTGTTCATTTGCTGATGGAGAACAAAGCGGTCTGGTTGGGAGGAAGGCTAGGCAATGAGAGGCGGTGGTGGCGGCAGTAGCGGCGGCGGAAGGAAAAGGCAACAATTAATCGAAGAGACAAAGCGGGAGGATGGACGGCGTCAAGAAAAGATTGACGAGAAAGGGACAGCAAGACCGGGAAATAAAGTCCACCACGGTTGGAGGAAGAACACAGAGCAGAAGTACTAAAGAGTGTGTGATAACGATATGGAAGCAGGATGAGGATGACAGGAAAGCACGAAACGCAAGTGAACAAAATGCACTGCGAAAACCAAATTGGTTAAATATTAAACAAGAACGAAAATTGCGGCTGTAGACGTAGGAAGAAGAAAAGGTAAAATAAGATGAAAAAAATGTGAAGAAGGACGGGAAAAGATTCCAAAATGTCCGTTCCGACTTTAGGGATTCTTAGAAAAAAGGGTGAAGCCACAACAGGGGCGGAAGCGGAAGCAATAATCGCATTGCAATCCTTTACCAAACAGACAGCGAGATAATGTTTATTTCTCTTTTACTGTATACCCACTCAGTTTCACGTATGTGTGTTTGTGTAAACATGTTTGAACAAACAAGTAAGCGCATCTATAGTACGTTACCTAATTCAGGAAATGTGTCAAAATTTACAAATGACTGACAATTACTCGCAAACCGACACCATTTCATGAGTCCAATGTCTATGTTAATTAAGTACAAGGGTTAGATGGTAGTTAGTAGCCGTCGGGGTACCTAAAACCCCCAGCAACCTGTCTTACGGGACCGGTGGTAATAGGGGCTACATGGGTGGGGTAAATGAGCGGAGGCGTAAATGGCGCCGAAGGTGTACCGCAGAAAATGGCGTTCCCGGAACGGTGGAAGACAAATTTAAATAAGGTGAAAAATGCAAAGTGGGTATAGAAATGAGCATGGATAAATAGTACGGTATGCGGAACAAATGCATCCTTGCTCCAGATTAGAAAGAATCGCAAGTGAAGGCCAACTGCCAATAGGAATAAGGCGGTGTGTCCTAAGGCCAATCCGCAGTATGTGCGAGAGCACCCTAACCAACAGATTGGTCATGAAAGCACGCGAGCTAAGCAGTGGCATACAGGATGGCATAACGCAAGCGGGGTACGACTTTACTGCGTAAAATATGTTTGGGCGGAAAAAAAATCCGCCAATAATTGCTTATGGCCAGTGTTGCAGCATTTAGGAATAAAGCCATTGCAGTAGTTGTGCGCTATAAATGAATGGTGTATTATACAATGTTAAAAGGAATTAGCGCTCTGTATATATAGTTCCACTTTGTTCTACTCGCAGAGCCCAGCCTCTGAGAAGGCAAAGGAAAGCAGGACCGCAAGTGGATAGGCCTACAGAATATTCGCGGATCCTTGAAATAATCTACTCGCCTTACCTGGTGCAGTATCTCCAACAGAAAGGACTACTGACCTGTAGGGTCTTATGTAGATGTAGGAAGGTCATGCCGTTGCAAATACTACGCCAGCACACGGACGGTTATGCCTTCAGGTAAGGACTGTGTACTGTGGTATGCAGACCTAAGATGCGCCCGCTGTAGTGATAAGAAAGCACTAAGAGTGGGCTGGGTGTTTAAGGGGAAGCACCTGTCATTACCCAAGGCCATGAAAACCTGCCTTGTTTTCATTGAAGGCAGCGGAGGATGAAATGCATCTCACGCAGAGGTAAGCATCGGTACTGATGACATAACTCATCATGGTACGTAAATACAGGCGCAATGATTGCCGCCCCAGCTCAGGGCCTAAAGAAAGGACAGCCGCAAAGGAAACACGTAGACAAATGAAGTCGATGAAAGCCAAGTGATAGCTAAACCCTCTTCTTTTCTGGCAATAGCGCAATCATTCCTATTTTAATTGCTGGCCTCCTTTCCTATGCCTGTTCAACTGACTGGGGAGTACAAGTGCAAGTGCAAATGGTATGAGAACGTGTTTGCTAAGTTGGTGGACCGCCTGCATAGCTGGAACCCGACTGAAAGAATCCATCCAAAAAGGGGGGACTGGAGAAAGGTTGGACGCGATAGAAAAAACCGCAAGCAACCCCCGCAAATGATCGCTTACGGACTAAACTCCAGCCGACGCTGGTCGCACGGACGGAAGGTAAACACCCCCGGTTTGACTGGCGTACGAGACGCCTTGCTGTTGTAGTCTGAACGCAAAAGGTAGTAAGTGCGCGATGTGGTAGGTGAAGTGCGCCCACTTCAAACCCAACACTGTTAAAACGGGGAGGGGCGGGGAGTTGTAGTGCCTTTAACTGGAAGTAAAGAAAAGGATTGCTAAGTGGCCATGGCGGTGTTTACATGGCGTCCCTGTTTAGGTACCCTGTCTGCGCGCTGGTTGCCCTTTCGTGCACGATCACGGCGGGCTTCACCGCAGGTGCTGGAATAAGAAGATACGAGGACCGAGGCCAACCAACGGTACGGAGACTCGTGTCAATCCGCCTACGTTGGTACCTATGCAATTTAGCTGATACAGCTAATACTGTGCGCGCATGCAGTTAGAAGCATAAAGAGAAGCAGTGCGAATCATAAATCCCCCTGGGATAAATTTCTCGCCTTTCACTAAGGACTTCAGTGTGGTGGTGCAATACAATGAGTCTATATAGACATTTTTGCACCGCCTCATTCTCGGGGCGGTTAAGGTGACCAATGAAGTCATCCAGACAGGGCCTCATTGCTTGCACTCCCAGAGATAATAAGAACTGAAATACAAGCGGGCTGTTCGCAAAGGCGGAGTGTGGAGGCCAACGTTCTGCCAATACAACGTATGCAATGGGTGGAGTATCGGCAGACAAACTGTCTCCGCGCCGGTGGCCCTGCCGTACACGATCACGCCGTAACGCACTGGAGGTCCGGAATAAAAAGACGCAAGGACGAAGCCAAGCCGACGAAAGGGAGACCCGCGTTTAATCGGCCTAAGATAGTACCTGTGCAATTAATCTGATGCAAGTAATACTGAGAGCGCAAGCAATTGAAAGCATAATGAGAAGCTGCGTGAATCATGAACCCCCCCCCTAGGATAAATCTGTCGCCTTTTTAGTTAAAGACTTCCGTATAGGGTTGCAACACAATGAGTCTGACGCCAAAAAGTAGGATAAGCTCCCGGAAATGAAGGATGAGGCAATCGAAAGGTATCTCTTCTAATAAAAGTCGATATGGGGCAAGCCTCATTGCCGTCGGCACAGGTGTCAATCCGCCCAGGATAGTACCTCTACAGTGAATCTCATGCAGGTAAGACAGTGCGCGCGTAAATTTAGAAGCATAATGAGAACGTAATCACAGCTACTGAAATCGAGTCAGTAGGTACCATTGTGGATCCTGTGGGCACGGCTACCAACTACCATCTTACCAGTACAAGTTTAAAAGAATTAAAAACATAAACGTAATATTGAAGTCAATGTTGCGTTGTTTAGAAATACTGATTTCTTTAGAAAGGCCCAATATCCCGAAAACTTCAGAAATGGCTCTTATTTAGCGAACTTCGTTTTTAGATGTATATAATGTATTCTCATACCAAATATGAAAGAAGAAATAAAATCACGTCTAATAATAGTGTTTTAGTGAAGTTAACATCTAAATATCGTTTAGTAATTGGTGTGATTTCATATATGACGGTTGGTTAACTGCCTACATTCTGAGTGTAGACTCTAAAACAGTTTTCCCGTGTTTCATGTTTTCGTTGACCCGTTTGAGTTAAATGAGATGAGGTTTAGCAAGTGAAACTGGATTTTGCATGATTTTACCGGCAGGGACGTCGTAGGAAGAAAAGTTTTCATAAGGTGACATGCCACAAGTCCAGTCGGTGCCTAATAAATTTAAATAGAACTGACAGGCGTGATCGTAAACGTACCATTTTGTGTTTATAGAGATAAATATTCTTCCGTTAAATTAATTTACACTTCTCGTTTGTTTTGGATTACTTTGAGTTTCAAATCGGCCTCTAAATGTTTCTGAATACTTCATGATTTTCAGTGTTTTCACCCGATCGTCCATAAAGACAGATTCTAAATTACCTGTCTGTTGAGAACTTTAATATAAGATTAGTCTTGAAGGCATTTAAAGAATAAGCGGCTGTTCGGGAGCTCCTTTTCACGAAGATGGTCGTTTGGGTCACATGTGAAGACTCATTCACGCATCACAATTCATTTTCGCGAAAAATGGCTGTCCACAACGAAAGTCAGCAACTAATATGCTTCGATCAATGAGAACACTTTTCTTAAAGGTTTCCTCTTTAGGAAGAGCTTTATTACTGCACCCAGTTGACGGGTCTTTATGTATTTTGCATTTTCGCACGGTTAAGCCAAGTAAAATTTTGACACTCTTGGTCGTTTCTCTTACGTTCCTAAATAATACTGCATTTTTCTACCGTAAACGTAAGAGCATGACTTTTTCTATACATTGAGGCCATTTTGGATGTTTTGCTCGCTTTTAGACTCCGCTCTTCGATTTTGAATGAACGGCAGAGAGTCCATATAAATAGTGATATTCTGCTGAAACTATTAATATTTTGTTTGTTCTATTTCTGAATATGGTGTGCACAGAAGCTAAACGACACGACAAGTAGTGCTTCATATGTTCAAACCTGGAAATGGGCAGAACAATTTCATCCCATTTAAACGAAGGATTCCATATCTGCGTTATTACTACACTTTAGGGCACAAAATCGCACAGATCTGTTATTATGACATTTAGGAATTGACAAAACCTCTATGTTTCTTAAAATAACCTTTCTGTTAGCAGGTTGATTACCACGGTTAACATCGGACATAAGATAAATTTTCAAGTTCGGTTTATTTTGTTTATTAAAACTCTCATAGGTAAATTAATATCCTTTCAGTAACAAAAGTCGCTCAGACGCGTACCCAGAGTCTAGGACATGTATTATCATAGGAAATTGCACAACTATATTGCAAAAATATATAAAAAATATTTTTGCTAGAAATTCACTGGCATTTTACTTGATATAATTACTCAAACACCATTTCGGCACAAGAAATGGACTTCTTATTGAAGGTTGTGGATGAGCAAACAAATTGCGCAACGTTAAAGGCGTCCAAAAATTCTTGCATCAGTTTACGTCATCAGATGTCTTGAGATAGGTCACGTACTGCATGTAGCAGGGTTTGCGATCACTCAAAGTCCTGAGTGCTGTAACTGCCGACTACTCTGCAAAAGGGAATATCTGTCGCAAAGGACGATCAGGGGCGTATAAAACGTCTGACATTGACTGGCTGTTGGAACTGACCAATAGCATCTTTTGCACAGGCCTTCCTAGGCTCCCCGTTGAACAATCACCCCAGCGTACAAAATATCATGTGCCCGGGGACTCGTGTCCTTCTCAAATAACGGCATGGAGGCATTTATAGTGAAAGATAGTAATACCACTGCGACATCCTGTGAAGTAGTAGTAGTAGTAGTACTTAGTCTACCATGCTCATGCACCGTCGGACTTTTTTCAAGGACAATAAACGCCACAGAAACCAGTCCGGTCATTTATGGCAAACGGTTAGTTTTATTTGTTGCCACCCAGACTTCTGACCAGGTTGTGTCCTTCGTGTCACCCCCGTGGCGACACGTCGTAAAATTACGTCCCATGACAACCTAGCCTAAATGTCTGTGATGTTACTGGCTGAGAAGTGTAGAGGTAAGCGATAATGGTTGTGTGGAGGTCTAACGACCCTTTCTACGTACCACACTTGGGTGTTCGTACGCTGGATGCGCTGGACCATCCCGGGGGGGGGGGGTTGTACCAGGGGCCGGCGTGCGCTCCTGGGATGAACGTCCATGAAAAGTGGCATAACTTGGGGCTGTGATAGCCCACCTAGGCGCATGCTCACGCCGTGTCGTTCACCTACGTCTGATCCCGCCTCCGGTCTTCTTGACTCTGTTTCGACACGGGACCCAGGTGAAGGAGGAGAGAGTGCAGTAGATACAGCGCAAGCCACTATGAGCTAACTCATGAGCAGTTATCGTCCCCGCACCTGCCATGATGTAGGACGCACCATGGACGTCACCTCCAGAAGAGGGGGGGGGGGAATATTCCCGTGTCCGACGATGCATTTCCACTCGTTGCCTCCGCGTTTAATTTTGTAAGAAGAAGAACGACTGCGTTGAGCTCCATTTGACGAAATATTTCCATCAGATTTTAAATGAGTAGGGCATCGTGTTCATCTAGATCAGAAGTAAAGATGCTCTGCTCTTATTTTGCGGTTTTCGTGCCTATTTCATTTTCATTAATCCACGTTTTTTGAAACTGACTTACCAGGGTGAGGGACGTTTTAAACAGCAGGAAAGCGTTTTGGGAGGTGACTACTCGACTCACCAAATACTCAGCCGAAACCGGTAAAATTCCGTCACCCTGCCGATCACTTCTCTGATCATATTTCAGTAGTTTATATGACACCAACAAAAACATGACTTTTAAGGAACTTCCCGTATCACAGGAATGGTGTGGATAAAATGGCTGTCATCGATCAAGACTCTCTTTGTTCTCCAAGTGTGCCTCTGTGGTGCAGGCTTTATGTGGGTGGAAAGATGAATGCCATTTCCTAAGAAAGCTGTCATGATTCCGACTGAGAAAATGCTGACCCGTGGTTAGAGGGTTTATTCTCAAATTTGGATCAGACGTTGTAGAAGACGACAAAGAAGCAGCCATCGTTCAGCTTCCCTCCCTGCGACTGAAAACAGTCTTTTACGAGCGCGGAACATCCAGTCGTCTCTTGTCATATAGGAGAAATAGATTGACTCCATTTCAAGGAGTTCCGGCGGTAAAAATCCTGCCAAGGATGCGCCATCACATGTCTGGATTTCTCAGAGGCCGAGGCCATGCATGTGACTTTTTACGATGTATTACTCATCTGGTTGGTAACGTTTATTGGGTGAGGGGAACGAGCACTGTTGGAACACTTCTAACAGTAAAAACGACCGTCACGCGATGCCTGAAACAATATCAGACTGTTTATGAAAAAGGACAACATTAAGTAGTCACGACGAAGTTATATATATATATATATATATATATATATATATATATATATCAATCAGAAATGGGCGCACACCGATCTATTGGCTTCACAAAGCAAACAAGTACCGTATGTGTGGCAAAGGTCACGAACAGGCAACCAATTACCAGGCCGAAGTCGGCCAAGTCATAATAGCAGCGAGGAGGGACGACAGAAAATGCGGGTAGATTGATACAGCACTGTTTCGGGCTTATTCTGCCTTCATTCAGCCAATCATATCCCTGACCACCAGCAGCTGGGACCAGAAACACAAACATGCGCACAGACGCACCTGGCGCAGTCGGTCCACCACTGAGGCCTCGCTGCTATTATGACTTGGACGACTTCGGCCTGGTAATTGGTTGCCTGTTCGTGACCTTTGCCACACATACGGAGCTTGTTTGCTTTGTGAAGCCAATAGATCGGTGTGCGCCCATTCCTGATTGATAAATACCCGATCTGCAGCGACTGAGAATGGCAGGTGGCGAGGCACTGATGAACTTCGGTTCGATGAAGCGCTTATGACCCATCTGGTAGGCCTCAGTGGTGGACCGACTGCGCCAGGTGCGTCTGTGCGCATGTTTGTGTTTCTGGTCCCAGCTGCTGGTGGTCAGGGATATGATTGGCTGAATGAAGGCAGAATAAGCCCGAAACAGTGCTGTATCAATCTACCCGCATTCTCTGTCGTCCCTCCTCGCTGCTATATATATATATATAGTCACAAAGGACAAAGCCTGTGATCAAAGAGAATAAGAGGAGCGTCGGGCTTGTGGCATTTGTCGGCTTATCTGGTGAATCATGGGTGCTATTATGCGGCGAGTGCTCATGATATTCGACATAAGTTGGTGATACGAGGACGTATTGAGTCACTCATAAGATCTGCGCATCATTTGATGCCGCTTATTGTCCGTACTTCTAGACCCTCACAGTCGAAACGCTCAGTGCTAGCTTCGAAATACTACGATAAGAACGACGGCCAGCTCACATCTCAGGATCTTACAGAGCTTCCTGGGTACTGCCTCAAATCGACCTTCATATTTAATGGGATAGCACATGGACAAACCAATGATATTTCGACTACAAGTTCATCAATCTGTTGACTTATATATGTAGCAGTTTCCCAAAATCTAACAAGACGGATATACTATGCTTAAAAATCTTATTGGACGGGCTATGCTAACGACACTCTTTTCGTTGTTGCACGAAACAAAATTAAATACAGCGAAAAGTAAATTAAGGACAGACTTTGCTTCCCAGATGTCTTTGTTCGTCGACGACAGCAGAATACAGGAAACACCAACCAATAGGCTGAGAACGAGAAGGTACAAAAGCAACAGAGTTACATACGCACTTCCTGACCACGAGTTTGACAGACGCATGCTAGGTAGCATTCATTGAGACAAGGAGTCCAACCAGTCCAGATCATGAAGGCTATTCTGTACATTAAATGTGTTTGCTTGACTACGGTCGGATCGGTCGCGCCACTTGCATTAGGAGCCCCGCGGACAGGTCTTCTCAATGCTGTGTCGTCAGGTGATATGTCAAACTACCCCATCTTCAGTCAGCAGAAGTTTTCTGACTTCAGTAGGGCCGGGTGGGGGGGAGTGAGTCCGAGAAACCGACCGACGGCTGCGAATGAGGACACACGCGTTCGGGGCGACAGCCCATGCGGCACTGATGGGGCAAAACTCCAACTTCGTCGTCCATGTGGTTGTGGGCGCAGATGTCAGAGCGGGCACACGAGTCATGGTCACGGACCAGCCGATCGTCTAGCCGATCACCGCGTACACATGCCCGCACTCTGCGTAACTTTGTGAATTTGCCGCCAGCAGCCACCACTCTGATGCCTGACGTCCTTGGCCAAGCTCCCCTACCCCACCTGCCTCAGAGTCATTCAACCCTTGCAGAGAGCGGTTCCAGGCTCGTCAAACTGCAGCCGCTCGACCGTTTTCGACTTCGACCTACTTGCACACAGACACGCACAGTCTCGGCCGCCAATGCGCTACTTGAACACCCCACCCCTCGGCAAATGCAACTCATGTGCCAGTTGGACAACGCTTGAACTTGGCCACAAACCTGTTGAAGCGGCTGTCGCCACTTACCTCTGTCTTTCTCTCTCTCTCTCTCTCGCCCCCGGGAACGATCTAACATCGTCATAACATGTCCCGGCATTGCCAGCGGCCACTGCCGCCCGAAATTGCAACTCAGAAATCTGTATATGCAATAAACGCCTCCTTCTGGTGACTTTTGTTTTTTTCCTACAATTCAAGTTTTGGGCTGGTAATTGTGGCGCCTGGAGTACTCGCTCATTGCTTAGGCGATAATGACTAACTTCATAAAAGGAGGCAAGGCGTGAGACAGTCGGGGCCGCCCGATGAACGAGGGGGGGGGGGTTGCATAAATACTGGTGAAAAAGGGGGCCCGTTTTAGAGTTATCGTCAGCATCGCGTCAGGCACAATTAATATACAGCCTGTGTTTCGTAAAATGACTCACCAGGCTCTGAATGCAGGTTGTCAAATTCGTCGCCTGACGTGCGGGAGCCCCCAACACCTCTCTTAATGAACGCCCCTGGGCCCAAGACTTTCCCTCAGCGATCGTGTATCCGACTTCTCACGACATGTCATGCTTATGCCAGGGCAGGCGCCGACAAGTGGGAGCCAGGAGGTGTAGAGGGTGTTCAGCGAGGAGATACACCCTGACAGGTCACTCTATGAGCCTGGCGCAGGTGGTTATCCCCCTGTTTTGCCCTCAACTGGCACCCAGCCCTCCTTTTGTGATCTCTAAAGCTGTGCTCTACGTAGCAGCTACATCAAGGGAATCAGTCTGTTACAGGCGTCAGCCTTCTGCGTCCTCCCTACCGACTGGCCGGCTAGGATTGCCCGAAGATTAATTTCTGACGAATATCCGACATCCTCTTGGCCACCGTGGCGAAGGCGGACAAATTGCACACTGCAGTAGAAGCGATCGCTTCTTCTTCTCATCAACTAGTTCCTTGAACTCGCATCTTCGCTTGTGTTGGCAAATTACACACCCTTAGTGACTTCAATGCCTATGTAGAGACGGACAGCGCTATCTAGAAGGAGGCGCTAGATTACCGCTGGGCCAGCAGCTGAAACAGTCGTCCTTTATTCCACCTCCTGATCAGGGAGAAGATGTGAATGTACCTTCGTTAGTGTCAGTAGCAACTGCTGAACTGCGTCCTCGACGGGTGGCGTGGACACCCGTATGTGCCAGGGACCAAGGCGATGTGGGCAGGGGCCTAAAACGCGACCCCATCTGGTAAACCGGCGAACCCTTAAACCTAACCCTAAACCCTAACTCTACATCCTAATACTGAACCTTATATCAAAACCCTAAGCCTACCCCCCAACTACTAACCATAACACTAAACCCTTACCCCCTATCCGTTATTCAAAACACAAAGTCTAACCCTAACTCTAACACTAAACAGAAACTCACGTGCTGGAGTCAATAGTAGAAAGGAATTAGTAGGAAACTGACTAGGAAATGATTGGATGGGGCCGCGTTTTAGGCGTCTCTGCCGCAATGTGTAGAGTGGACTGCTGGACGGATCACTACGAAGTTCCAGCAATATGGGGCTGCAACTCCAACCGTGTGTCGCCCGCAAGGTAAGCAAACACCAGGTAGGTTAAAAACTATATTATTTGGCAAAGCTGACTACTGAGTAGACTTTGACGATTGCGCCAAATCATCGTCTGAAACAAACAAAAGCTCTGGAAGTGAACATCACTGCTGAGGCGGAGTGGAGTCAGCTGCGGAACGTCATTTAATTCACAGCACTGGAAGTCCTAAGTCACGCATACCGCCAGCGCCGACGATGAAGAAATCTGCACTCTGCTCTCTGAATGGAATTTTATACACACAGCCTTCCTTAGCCATAGAATCAAAGTCAGCGAAGGGCTTTTTCCTGATACCGACACCGGGTGCAGCAGCGATCAAGGGAGGTCACAGAAATTCTTGGGTGATTTGTAGTTCTGACGACATTCAGAGGTATGCGAACGAAAATTAAATGAAAACCACCTTCGCCTTCACCAAGAGATAGTCGGCGGTCCTAAACCAAGGGTAATGAGGTGCTGCTTATTTTTGAAGGAACAACCATCCTGAGAGAAAAATGGCCAATTCCGTAGATTTAGACTGAGCACTTCATTGGACTTGCCAGTCGGTCATCTTATGAAGTCAGCAGCGAACCCTAAAATGGAGACGAACGCAGACCTAGACCCTCTTTGCTGCCCACGAGAGACAATACCAGCTGTATACTAGACACCCAACGGCAAAACATGGGACTCTGACTGTCTCTCAAGTGAACCTCACAAGTTTGGCGACCCTTAACTCATGAAAAAGACCTTCTTCCCTATTCAGGAGAGGTGGACACGAGATAAAATCCATTTGGATTTCAAGCACGCCGTCATCGTCCGCCTACTCAACGCAAACGGAATGGGCAATTCTTTAATAACCATGGCGGCATCTTGTTCCTCAGCATCACAAGCAAAATGTCCGTCCGTGTTCTACTTGATCCTGTGAATCTTCAACTGAAACACAGAGACTCCTCCTAGAAAGCCAGTGTGGATTTCGAAGTAGCCACAGAACACGTCCAAGATCGCCATGAATGGGGGCTCCCATTGCATATGTAAGCTAAGTTACCTGTGTCGGAAGTACATGTTAAGTAAATATTTAGGTTGACGAGCGAAATTTCCACTGTGTCTCCAAAGGCAGCCAATTTTTGGCCGACTGCAACATTCGGTTTGCAATCTTCGTGACCTTTGCTTGAATGCGAAACTGAAGATATAGCGAGCTTTCAGATGGACGGTGGTCTTCTAGTGAACGAAAAAGCGGATGGTCCAAAAAAATCAAGCAAAGATATTCCCCATACTAACCTCAGCTACCACAGCATATACAGTAGCTGGGCTAACTCATTAAATATCAACGAAATTCCGAAATTAGTTTTCGTTTCGAAAGATTTATTAAGTAGTGTTGCAAAACTAATCATCGTGCAGCACAATTCTGTAATAATTCAGTAACCTCAGGATGCCGGATTTCGAATGAATTCCTTTCTGGCCGCCTCCTAGAACCATAGTCTGTAAGAAATGACTACTTAAGTAGCGTTCATTTTTCTCATTGATTTTCGATGCCTTTAAACTTTCAAGTATATTTCATGGAAACCACGCACAAAAATATTCATTCTCCCGCTCATTCGGTAGAAAATTACATCTTCTTTCAATTTTATACTCGAAGAAATGCTATCATTCGGTATTAAAAAGTTTCTGATTGTGATATTTTTTAATACCGTGAAATGTTTTGTTCATAAGTCGTCATGTCTCTGCGTTTACCAATGTGGCTTGTAAAGTTAACAATACAGCTCAAATCCACCGCTACATTTTATGAATTCCATATTGTGGTCTCTTAATACCGTAGAGAAATGTATGGTTTTCCGTACGCGGAAAGTATACGGTTGGTAGTTTGGAAACCCTGAATACAAGTGTAGTGGCAGGTCGGCTTCAAAATTTTTCAGGAATTGGAAAAGTTTTTGGAAACCAAATTATACCCCTCCTTCAGGTATAAAATTGGAAAAAGACGTCATTTTCTACCGAATGAGCGAAAGAATAAATATTCGTATGCATGTTTTTCCTGAAATATAGTTAAATTTTTAAGGACCTCGAAAATCGGCGACAAGAATGCATGCTACATAAGTAGTCATTTCTTACAGAGTATAGTTTTTGCATGCAGCCGGAAAGACATTCGTTAGAAAGCCGACATCCTGATGTTACTGGATCATTATAGAATTATGCTGGATGAGGATTAGTTTAACAACCCAACTTACTTAATCTTTTCGAAACGAAAAAGCATTACGGAATTTCGGTTGACATTTCATGAGTTAGCCCACCTGCTGCGAAGTTTGAGATGGCAAGACAGGATCAACAGCACGGAGGTTCTGGAAAGAGCCGGTATCCTCAGTATCCATGTCATACTGAGGCAGATACAACCGCGACGCAGTGGCCACGCTCTGAGGATGGATAAGGAGCGATCTCCCAAGTGGGTTTTCTCTGGCGATGCAGCTGCCCGCCCTTACGGGCCTCAGCGCCGCCGCTTACCCATGCCGTCTCCGGTCCTCCCATGAGCGTGACTCAACCTCCGGCTTGCGACGTCGTCACGCTGATCGATATTTTTCTCTTCACCTACTGGCCTCAGCCAGACGAAGATTGGACGCATGCGCTTTGGCTTACACTTGCCTGGTGAGAACGATAGCTACAGCTGCTTGCACTGATGCATGTTTATTCTCGTCTTCATAAAAAACGAATGTCCACCTGCCTTCCGATTTGGGAACCTGCAAGTTGTCGACCACCGAACTTTGACAACGTCAGCATGGCTGTTGGTGACAGGGTGGACAAAGGCGTCGTTAAAAGAATACCCTGAAACCTTTACTTGAGTAGCTGCCTATTAGTCTTGAGACCGAGGAAGACCCCGTGCTGAATAGGCAGGTAGGGCGCGCGGTAACAATCGGGAGAGGGCACCCAAAAAATACCGCTGGCAAAAGAAACGATCTTATCGCAACTGTCCTAAGCTTTGCAGCCATCGACTGAGCCGCATACTGGCGACTGCGGTAGCTTCTTACGTCTGGAAGTAATGATAAAAATTGATACTCCAAGTGCTCGGTCAACGGCGATCGTATTGCAATTGTCCGTAGGTAAGCTACTATGCAATAATCCGCATAGGGACTACTGCGGTCGCTTGTCAGCGGCGGAAGCCGTAGGGTTGGTCTACGGCGATCGTTTCTCAACTCTATTAAGGTATGCAAGGGTAGATTTAGCCGCAAACCCACTGCTGCTGTCACCCTTCAGCCTAGGTCAAGGCTGATTAACCATGACTCGGTCTGCAGCTGTGGCATCGCAACTGTTGGAAACTATGGTAATCTAAGTGAGACAACATGTGCACTATAGATTAGACAGAACTGAGCTCGGATGAAGCAACAAATATGTAGGGCCATAATCTACTCAAATAGATAAAGCAGGTATTATTTCTAGGCAAGAGATATTTGGATGCCCTCTCCCGATTGTTACCGGGCGCGTTGCCACGAGGACTAGAGCTGCAATGTACGGAACAATTCGTTTATGAGAGGCTAGATGTGAAATGAGGGAGGCGCGTTCAGGCCACACATCGGACTGGTCGGGCATCTTCGGAATAACAGTTCGCTCAATTAAGAACTCCCGGCACAGAGGATCACCATCACCATCTACAACGCTAAAGTAAACCCATTCACCTAACCTCCCATCCTCTCCTCCACCACCACCACCATCACCA
>CACRXP010000860.1:67171-77292 GCA_902702965.1 Spirometra erinaceieuropaei | reverse complement strand
AAATATCTGAATCCAGCCTCCACCTCGGTTTTGTTTTTTAAACTTTTGTCTAAGAATTCCAAATATATATTATAAGGATGTGTGTGGAAGAAGTACATAAACCGACCAGAGGTGCGTGAAATGGAAGGTTAGATGGCGGAGGTGAAGGGGGAATCACCGAGACTATGCGGCTGAACTAGCAGTCGTGGACTCGAAGTGGAGGCACAGTCTGTAAGCCGCTTTCGCAGACCCTCGCAGTGGCTCTATAGCAACCCAGCGGTTAGTACTGCCCACAGCGTCGACCCATGTGACCGACATAGACAAGGGAAAAAGTGATGCACGCGATGCGGAGAATAACGTTCGTCCGTTGTTCTTTGGAGATGCGATTCTTTATTCGAGGCAGTGATTATGGTGGCTTCTGGGCGATGTAGCTACCAAGCCGATTTAGCTTCCATACGAGTACGTCAGAGACAGGAGATAGTATTTAGGTCGCATGATTTCTCCATTGCGGCCTTGTCCGACGTCTGGACCAGTTCTTCATAAAAAGGATTATAGAGCACACCTTTGTCATCAAAGGGAACTGTGAGATAGGATGACTGCATTGGAGACTGGATGATTTCTTACGGGATAGAACACTTACTCGTAGGAGATGGCCTACTGATTTTGCGTGTGAACATAAAACGGTCGAGCCATAATAACCCCGCAGCAAGTGTTTATTGAATCCGAAATTTTTGAAGCAAGCATCCTCCAGGTCACGTCTGAAACCACCTCTCACGACCTATTTTTATTTTTCAATAAGAACGATCTACTCATTTTATTGAATCCTGCACTTTTTAAAGCAAGCATCTTCCAGGTCACGAATGACGCTGCGTCTGAAGCCACTTCTCACGACCTATTTTTACTTCAGTCAGAACGATCTACACGTCTGATAAAGCCCCTAATTTCTCGTAAAAAGTAAATTTAAATGTATGAGTGGAAATAATTCATTTAATCCGGAAACAAACGACACTTAATAATTTGACTGACCTAACCACTATAGGCTCAGACACTTAATAATGTATCAAATTCAAACGGGCGGCCAAAACTACATTTGTTGTCATTTTCCCTTATTTATCAACTTTTATGCTCCTTTTTAGTTCTAATTCAATGTTCTCTGATAGTATTGTTTACTTCATCAACAAAAGTTATATCTAAATTAGTAAATTATATATTATAAACCAGCACAGACCAGCTAAATTGACTATCCATATAACTTGTCAAGGGCTGTTGGAGACGGGTCTTGGAGTCTTGTCCAGCAAATCATGACTTTTAGAGCCCGGTGCATCCAACCAGCAGTCAGTGTCAATTGGTCAATCAGTGTGGTCTTTATGGCTATTCCACCTGGTGGGATCTGAGCCGGGCGTGGCGGCACGCCAAGAGGCAGCTCCAGCCCCGCGGGCTACTTGAGCCATCTCCTACCTCCGGTCTTCTTGACTATGACACCGGGCTCAGGTGTGGGCGAAAGATAGAGGGGGTGAGGTAGATTCTGTGCAAGTCATTTATCCTTATAAAAGAAATCGCGCTCAAGTCGTCGTGCCCACTCCCAGCCATGTGTGGAGCAGGCGGTGGACAACGTCGGTCACGACGGTTGAACAGCCGTACTTCGGTATAGACGTCCGCAGAGTGAAAATGCGACTGATAGGATTCGAACGCATATTCTAAACGAGTCACCTGGTGTTATAAAATTGACTATATCCGCTGTTCTCGGACGAAGGCGCTGGTTTGCTTGTGTCCCGTAAACTACTTATAGCTTTAAAGCTCGTTTAGGTAAAGTGTCATTGGTTCCACTGATAGGTGCCCGTTTGCTGAGACGGGGCGTTACTAATTCAGTAGTGTTATCTGAAAAACTGTTAAGATTTATAAGTTATTCGATAATTAAAGCGACTTTTGCTACCAAAAACTTCCCTTTAATATATAAACATTCAAGTAAGGGCAACGGTATGGTTAAGGACCCCAATTAACTTGAACTAACCTCTGAACCGAGTCATACTTTGAATGCGGGGCAACAGCGAGCAGGCGAAAGGAAAGAAGACACAGAAAATCGATAAATTTCTAACGAAAGACTTTTCATACACTGCAATTTGGCAAGGACTGTGAGCACAGAAATTTGAAGGGTACGCAGAAAAGCAATTTTCAAAGAAACATTGGCTTTGATTAAACCACCGCTGGTAAGTTTACATTAAGTCAGTACAACAAGGAAATTTCGACACATGGAAACGGCAAGTAAGAAGTGATGTTTGCAGTCGCACTGAATTTTCGGGTATATTTTTGGAATCGCTACCTTCTTGGGGTCCTACAATCCCACCATTACCTAGGTAAACGCCAAACATAACAGCCACCGGGTCGAGAACAGCCTAATGAAGCTTTTTAGGTTTAAATTGGGAAACTCCGCCCTACGAGGTGTTAATTCGAATATTCAGTTGGCAATAACTATGCTGTTTGTCTCGAAGAATTATTGCAAAAATGAGCGTTCTGCGAAAACAAATAGGTATTAGTGAATATCCCAGTAGACATTTACCCTGGTACTGCATAAATCACAGGATACCTTAACTGGCTGTCCTTCACTTTAGACAGTAATTTATTTTCGAAATGTGTCGTCTCCGACTGAAAACTGTCGTCATTTTAGGAATAAGGGGCACAAACTGAACTGGCCGCATACGCAGTAGAAGATGACGTCCATCACAGTACTGGGACAAAAATTTGATTATCTTCTTACGGTGCTGAATATTCGCCTAGGCGGAGTAATTAGCATCGCAGGGAGCGCACAGGCGAACGTGGATCCCGACGCTGATTCACACTGCCAAGCAATCATCGCGCCAACATCCAGCAGTCGTGATGAAATCGCAACGATTAACTATGCGAATGTCGGTCATTAAACAGTCATCACACCAAATGCAACGATCCCGGACGAAGGGGGGGGGCTGTGGATATTCATAGGTATGCGGTGACATGGTGACGGCACGCTATAAATACGGCAGTCCCTTGGGCATGAACCATCCGTATCGGCTATTGTCTCTGATGGTGGGTTCGAGCAGGGATCTGAAACTTCAGGCGAATAAAATCCTTGTCCCAGCGATCGTTCCCACTTCTTCAAGATTTTATGCTCTCCAAGTGTCAAGTAGATGTCAAGTGACAAGTTTTGGCTCAAAAAAATAGGAAAGAATGCTTCTATTAATAACAAGATTCCTCGACTCAAGCTCCCGCCGCCCCCCTCACCCCAGATGACGGGAATATTTTTTGCGAAACCTTAGATCGTAAGTAAGTTCTTATGATGAACACAGATGCATTTGATTTATCCGCTGAGTTGATTACAGTGAGGAAGGACGAGTGGCGCTTCAGTATGGGATGTAGGAAAGCAACATTGAAGGTACAATTTTTGGGACAAAAATAAGAAGCATTTTATGCATTTGGAATTGACTCTTTGTGATAGGTGCTGCATGTCTAATTTTCGAGCCAATAATAATGTATGAATTAAACTGAAATTCGACTTAAACTATGCCGTGAAGTTCTTCAGAACTGTGCCATTTACATCATCTTAGTGTAAAGACGCAATATCATGAATGAACTTCAAAGCTTGCTTTTGAGTTTTCGCGAGCCAGGCGACCGTAGGAAAATATTTAACAGTCTGTATGTACAGCAAGGGATGCTAACTCGTGAAATGTCAACCGAAATTCCGAAATGCGTTTTCGTTTTGAAACGATTAATTAAGTAGGGTTGTAAAACTAGTCTGCCTGCAAAATAATCCCAACCGGCTTTTAAATGAACTTCCTTCCAGCTGCATACAAAAAGTACACTCTGTGTAAAATGACTAATTAAGTAGCATGAATTTTTCTCCTTCATTTTCGATGCCCCTGAAATTCTAAGTATATGTCATGCAAAAAATGCATAAACATATCCTTTCGCTCATTCGGTAGATAATTACGCTTTCTTCCAATCTTATACTTGAAGGAAAGGTACAATTCGGTTTTCAAAAACTTTTCCAATTCCCGAATAATTTTGAACCGGCTTTACCGATACACTTGGATGCAGGGTTTCGAAACTACAAGCCGTATACTTTTCGCGTACGGAAGGCCACGCATTTTTTTACGATAATAAAGGGGACCACATAGTCTTTATAAAATTCAGCAGTGGATTTGACCAACATTTTTAACTTTACAAGCCGCATTGCTAAAAGCAGTGACATGACGATTTATGAACGGCCATTTCACGGTATTTAAATAGTTCCACAATTAGAAAATTTTTTAAACAAATTTGTGTCCCTCTTTCAAGTATAAAATTAGAAGTAGTCGTAATTATCTACCAAATGAACAAAAGAATGAATATTTTTATGCATTTTTTCAATGAAATATAATTGAGCATTCAGAGGCATCGAAAATCAGTAAGAAAAAATTCCTGCTACATAAGTAGTCGTTGTTTACACAGTGCAGTTTTTGCATGCAGCCGGAAGGAAGTTCATTCGAAAGCCGGCATCCTGAGGTAACTGAAATATAATACAATTATGTTGCAGACTGACTAGTTTTAAAACCTTACTTAATTAGTCTTTTCGAAAGATAAACGCATTTCGGAATTTCTGTTGATATTTCCCGAGTTAGTCTACTTACTGTACATAAGCTTCACAAGTCATTCTGAAATGTATGCCTCTGTCCATCTGTGTCTTACACGAAAACCGCGGCATTTATATTATCTTAACTGAGGAACTTGGCTTTACAAGAGCCCGCACAACAACGATGATTCAGCCTTCTTACGGCAAGCAGACAGCTCGCTCTTCAATTTATTCACATAATTTTCAAAAGGCGCATACGACGCTCGGCTTGTGGAATGGGCTACATCGTAACAACGAGAGGACTTACTGCAGCACACGCTGAATGCCCTTCCCGCTACCCGGGTTTTTGCAGTCAATAAACTGTCCACCCTATCTATTCACCAAAGGGTCACAATGAGACGGTTTTTGAAGACAAATCCTTTTGGACAAGGTGATTTCATACCAACAGCACAGGTAATAGCCAAGAGTCCATACACGCGTGTTTCGCCGATATTCTGCCGCTGCTCGACAAATGCTTTCTGAATCTTCAGTCATTTACAGTAGATTTGCTAACTCATCAAATGTTAACCGAAATTCTGAAATGCGTTTTCACTTCAGGATGCCGACTTTCGAACGAACTTCTTTCCGACCGCCTGCAGAAACCACACACTATAAAAAAAAGTTACAGCCTGTGTAATATGAATGTTCTTTTCATTTATTGGCGGTGCTCTTAGAAATTTATATATATCTCATAGAACGCATCCATAAAAATATTGAAATTTTACTTATTTAATAGAAAATTATGTCTTCTTCTAATTTTATACTTGAAGCGAAAGTATAATCCGGTTTCAAAAGCTTGTAATTATGAGGTCTTTTAAGACCATGAAATGCCTGTCCGTAAGACCTCGTGTATCTGCATTTACCAATGTTGCTTGTAGAGTTTAGAACATGGCTTATCGTAGCAGGCTAGGCCGTTGGTGAAAGCCCATGCTACCACGACCTTTGGGACCGGTCCAGAATGGAAAGAGAAGGCGGGCGCCAGTTGGAAGGATTGTTTATCCTGCGCAGAATAACTGGAAGAGGGGTTGGAGAGAGAGAGAGTTAGAAGCCGGACAAGGGCACGTCTAGTGCCGCAAAAGCGCCGTCCCAGGTGCCCAGCAGGCGGCGCGTCAAAGCGTCTCAAGCCTGCGCACGTCTGACACGGCCTTGAATCTGATTGGCCATTTGGACAGCCACGTTGGCGAATGCCAGACAGCCCTGGTGCACACATGCAGACACTCGTTAGAGGCCTTGCGTTGCGACAGGCGTTTGGAGTAGGACCACTACAGACTTAAACCTACTGCTAAATTCTATGAATTCCATATGGCCTCCGTTCACGAGAACAACTTGTGGCTCGGAAACCCTGGCTGCAGATTTAACGGTAGGTCAGGTTCAAAATTATTAGGGAATTGAAAAAGTTCCTTAAAACCGGATTATCCCCTTCCTTCATGTATAAAATTTGAAGAAGACGTACTTTTCTACCAAAAGAGTAAAATAATGGATATTTTTCTGCATGTTTCCCACCCTGCCAACACATGGCACGTCTTCTTGCAGACTGACGCGTCAGTTCCGTAAAAACAGTCGCTGAGCGCCCCTCCACCATTGGTAAGCATTATTAGAACCGAAAGTTCATATATTTTCGAGAGGAGTACACGAAGAACATCAACAATGAATGCAAACTATTCGCTGTACTTAAGTAGGCGTTTTCAACATGTGTGATTTTTAAAATTACTGGAAAAATGTCCACTCAAAATCCAGCCGTCTACCATTTATGCAGTACCCTGGCATTGCTTATATTGTTACAAGCCTTGGCAAACTATTTGGTCAGCTCGTGATCGTATTTTCATCCCGGTAGATTACTGTCAATGCTAAATGTCTTAGGTTGCCCTGATTCATGTGATTTCACTGTACTTGTTGAGGGAGGATAGAGTGCGCCCACATTTTGTTCTGGCTTGTTGAGACATCTGAGTGACTCATGTCATTTCTGTGATTTGCTATTAATATCTTCTCTATTTTTACATCATATTGTTTTATAATTTAGATGCCCGCACAAATCCGCAAGTGAGTTTTAATTTTAGGCCGCTCTCGCTCATCATTTCAACTCTTCAAAATATGCTACGAGTGTCGTAATTTCCGTGTCAATTTACAAATCATAAGCTTACTTAATTATCTTGGACTCCATCGGATAGTTAAAGGAGTAGCAGAAATATTCATCACAACTTAATTACGCGTTGTAATTACTGACCTCTGATAGCCATGCGACTGCCCGCGTAGGCCGTAAACATCAAGTTTATGGTTAGGCGGGGCCAGGCCCCCTATACATTTGGTGAAATATTTCCCATAGTAGTGAAGTCTCTGCGTATTATATCTCGCATATTGTACGTTCTTATAGTAAAATATATGCTGTGTGCTCTATGCAATACATTTCCGGACGATTAGACTTGAAAAAAAATCATCCCTCTCTGAGCTGAGTATTGGCCTTGTCTAAGTGAGTCGTGTACACTGTCAGATGGACTGTGTGCCCGCCAAGTCGATATCGTCGTTCCATTGGTTTTCGATATTCACATCCGTGAGACTGCAGTACACAATCTATTCCCTTTTTCATGCTTCTATGTGACGGAATATGTCATTTCAGTCAGTCAGTATCGGTCAGTATATGTGGAATAAACGACAGAAGCCCTGAAAACTTCATTTAGACGGTACAGTTGTAGGGAAAAACACTTACCTTGCAAAAATTTTGCTTGAAGTTTTAGTAAGGAGAATTCATAAATCTAATAATGGGACATAAATGTGAAAGGGCTATGGTATTCGCAAAATAATTGCGAAAAACTTTGTTCGCCGCGTTCGGACTGTGAAAATTTCCATATGGGTCAAGTTTGACGCACAAAAAAGGATCTGTTGAAGTCATGTTAGTAGTATATTTATGATCATTTCAGTATTCTGTTTTGTTAAAGCTGCTAGAAGTGGATTTAAACCTATTGATACGAATGGCACATCTTCACGCAAGTGCAGACCTCTAGACTGGAAGGCTGCGGAATTACCGCCAATTGTTACTTTACATAGGCCCTATAGTGTTAGCTCTCTATCTCGAAGAACCCGGTTATGAACATTTTCTCTTTTTATTCGTTGTCGTTTTTATTTTCTCCCATCCAGTTTTTGTACAAACCTTGCCTCAATTTCGGTCGTCTTTTGTTAGCTAAATGTGTTTCTCATTTTCCCATTTTGTGCAGTTCTGCTGATTAAGTTTATAATGTGCATTGTCTAGTCCACCTCCCTTGGGACGTCAGTCGTTTTCGAATGCTGGACAATTTTTCTGCTTTTCATCATCAAAGGCCCAACTAATGTAGCGGCACAGGCGTTTGCCTGAGTTGCCAACAAGCTCGCTACTGTTGGACGACAATGAGGGGGTACCAGGGTCGTTTCAGTTGCCGCGCATGTCGAATGCAATTCTCCACAAAGGGTACGTGCTGTCGACCGAGGCGCCTGATAACGTTGTGTTAATCGGCGAACGACCGTGTGTACTGGCATCCATGTCGGCTACCCAAATAAGATACCGCACGTTCGAGGACTGCGTGAACTCGTTTACAACCTCTGTTTTCATACTCACAGTTGTATACTTTCAAAACCTCCATTTTAGCAAGCGGTACTCACACTGCGACTCTAGCTTACATTACGTGAAAATATGTTCCATTTAATATTGACGGCCAATTTTATTAAAGCCCCTCTTACACAGGCTTGTTGTAAAGTGACTGTTTTTATACCCCTATTTTCTATAACCCGTATATTCTTGCAGATATATGCTGCAGTAGGTGTTGTTTCCAAAAACTCATCGACCGCTGCTGCTAGGGTCTGAAAATTACGTTCTGTGGCCTAAGGAGCGTGAGAAGCTCTTCCAGAGGCTAGCCAACGCCAACCTCCCCCCGACGACACGAAACTCTACGAAGTCAGAGTCCTGGGGGAAGGATTGACACTTGATAAGGCGTAGAGGTTAGCTCAAATGGCCAAACCTACCGACGACGACCTGTCATCCTCGGAGCAGGCTCCCTTAGGAAGAGACATGAGGACTAGGTACGTTGCCTATACGTCCGATTCCAACGAGGACGATGACGTAACCGACATACGAAGGCAACCGTACAGGCCGTTAGCCCCATGGTCGTCACCTCTGTGGCGACTAAGCATTGTCAGTGTGTGCAGTATGTGAGCTACAATCGTCAAATCAGATCCCAAGTTAAAGGGAGAAGACGGAAATCACCAGTTTGAGAGGTGTATTGTACACAGCACTCGGAGTTGTCCTCTCAGGCGGCAGCGGCCAATGGCGAAGCCAGGGCTGGTGTTGACTGCGTCCGGTCATGCCTAAGAGTCCATAAGATAGTGGTGACAGCCGCTTCTGTAGGCTCGAGGGTCAAGATCATGTGGTTGTAGTGGACAGCCACAGTGGCTACGTCGCGCCTTTCGCTATCGCCTGCACCTAGGTCCTAGCGACAGCCTGCTATGGCACGCATGTCTGCCCGGCTTCGATTTGTCTCGTTGCAATTCACTGTCTGCACCACGCATCTGGTCGATTCTCTGCCTGTACCATGCGAGACTTCTCACTACCCTCGCGTGGGCTTGGAGCCAATCAACGCACCTACTGTCGCTGATTGGTAGGACAGGCGGAAACAGCCCAGAACACTAGCGTAAACAAACTGTCACGACATTTTTTGCAGCGGCGACCTTCGGCGACACAGAGCTCGTCGCTCTCGCGGACGCCGCCTCCGCGGCGCCGGACGCATCCTCGTCCTGTTGCCAAATTTCCCCTTCACTATTCTGTACAGAATAAAGAGTCCTGCTTCTAACAACTTGGGATATGGCCCGAAGTTGTGGCGTATTGAGCGTAAACCATCACCGCTTAGCCGCCACATGGTCTCCAATCGGTGTGTGTTGCATTTGCCGAGGGGTGGTGTCCCAGTGGCTTGCTCTGCTGGTTGCAGGGAGTGGCGCGCTCAGCAGACGCATGGGTGGCCGCGACTCTGTGTGCACGCAATTGTGTCCGAGCTGAAGTCGGTCGAGTGGCTTCAGGTCGGCTCGTCTGGGACGGCTCGCTGCAAGGGGTGAATGACCTTGAGACAGCGAGGTCTTGAACAATGTCACCTGACCGGCTATGATGGCTGCCCGCTACACCTCCACCTGTACTCCGGTAAGCATCATTTGCTCCTCCTCGTGTACTTATCAGCCCCTATACACAGAGGCGACCCCTTATCAGTAATTAGGCTTTATTACATTGTCACTTCTATATAAATAAAAATGGAAGTGTTTTTGCGTGTGTTATAGATAATCTCGGAAAGTACTGCACGAATTTCGCTGAGTTTTTGGCATAACCTTGCCCGCGCACAGAGCTGGTTTTTTTTTTGCTTACCTTCATAATTCTTCAGATGGTACGCCTGTGATGGGTAAAAAACCGGATTTTTTTCCGGCGTAACAACGCCACCTGCTGAAGCGGCCACTTGACCGGCATTCACTCGGACACACGTGCGCCCCCGAGCCACATCCGCTTAAACGCACG
>CACRXP010000859.1:233086-245078 GCA_902702965.1 Spirometra erinaceieuropaei | reverse complement strand
ACCGTTTGGATGATTCTTGGGTTAAATACATTGCACACACTGAATAATTTGTAGCACGGCAGCTGGTCAATCACTTGCATTTGACAAAGTTCTCTACAACGGTGTGTATTGTGTAAGGACTTCCAGCGTCCGAACTACCTGCCTGTCAGTCGCGCTGTCTTCAGTGGGATGATTCGATCAGGCTATTTCGAGTCAAGTTTACAAAGCTCGGTGCAGCTGCGAAAAGACCTACAATAGGTGGGCTAACTCATGAAATGTCAACCGAAATCCGAAATGCGTTTTTGTTTCGAAAAGATTAATTAAGTAGGGCTGTAAAACTAGTCAGCCTGCAACATAATTTTATAATATTTTAGTTACCTCGGGATGCCGGCTTTCGAATGAACTTCCTTTCGGCTGCATGCACCGATTATACTCTGCAAAAAATGACTGCTTAAGTAGCATGAATTTTTCTCATTTATTTTCGATGCCCCTGAAAGTCGAATTATATTTCATGGAAAGCACGCATAAAAATCTTCATTCTTTTGCTCATTCGGTAGAAAATTACGTCTTCTTCTAAGTTTATACTCGAAGGAGGGACACAATTCGGCTTTAAAAAGTTTCCAATTGTGAGACTTTTAAATACCGTGAAATAACCGTTCATAAATCGTCATGTCTCCGCATTTACCAATGTGGCTTGTAAAGCTAACAACATGGATCAAATCCACTGCTAAATTTTATGAACACTATATGGTCCTCCTTTAGTACCGTAGAGAAATGTGTGGTTTTCCGTACGCAGAAAATATACGGTTTGTAGTTTCGAAACCCTGAATCCACGTGTAACGGTGGAGCGGATTCAAAATTATTCGGGAATTGGAAAAGTTCTTAAAAACCGAATTATACCCTTCCTTCGAGTATAAGGTTGGAAGAAGATGTAATTATCTGCCAAATGAGCAAAAGAATGAATATTTTTGTGCATGTTTAGGGGGCATCGAAAATCAATAAGAAAATTTCCAGCTACATAAGTAGTCATTTTTTACAGAGTGTAGTTTTTGCATGCAGCCGGAAGGAAGTTCATTCGAAAGCCGGCATCCTGGGGTAACGGAAATATTATAGAATTATGCTGAAGGCTGACAAGTTTTGCAATCCTTCTTAATTAATCTTTTCGAAACGAAAACGCATTTCGGAATTTCGGTTGACATTTCATGAGGAAGCCTACCTACTTTACTTGTGGACAAATGTCCAACTGGTAGAAAAAAAAACCATCCGAAAAATAAAATTCAAACAATTACTCGACAGTTCAACCGTTGCATGCAACTATGTCCACGATGGGCTGCATCGAGTAGGCTCAACACCGGCGACTTGCGAGCGAATTAGTTGCGCAGTATCTGCCACACTTTCTCCCACTAATTATTTTTAAGCGTGTCATTCGAATGCTCGCCTCTGCTGCTGGTGTTTCCTATCATCTTTTAGTTGATATCATCGTGCAGCGACATTTCAACTCGGTGGAGCAATTCGCTGACCGAATTCTGAATGACACCGTCCATCCCCTTCATAATGAGTTAATGGCTGCGAAATCCTTACGCCCCACGCGTCGATGCTTCCGCCACATCCCTTGCCGCACTTCGGCCTATCGGAATTCCATACTGCCATTTCTAGCCCGGTATCTCACCTGCAAAGATGTTGAAAAACAAAAACTAAAACTCGATCTTGCACCTTAAAGTCCTTTTTTCTTCATATATAATCATGTCCACCTGTCTGTCCAAAAACCTGTTAATCTCTATAGTAATCACTGTGTACTGGAGAACCGTTTTTGCTGAAAGTTTTGAAAGTTATTTTCAAAATAAAGCAGTCCTCTCTCTCTCTCTCACTCACACTCACCTGAGCCTTATGGCCAGACAAAAGCAGAACGACCAAAGGTGGGCTCGGGCGCAAGGGTTCGGACAGACCCAAACGGCCCGTCTACGCATGCCTTCCACGACCAGGCTCCAGTTGTATGCACCAGGTCATTGTAATGGCTCTTCGGAACTCGCATTCCTGTGAGTGTCCTAGAGGCCAAAGTCAGAGAGACAGTCATTGAGCCTGAATCTCAGTCCTGAGAAGGATCTAACTACCCTGGCAGTTGGCAGCCACCAGCCACAAGCTATGGCATGTCAGATTTACTATTAACGAGGAATGCAGTGGTGTGGCGTTAGATGGACGTCCCGGTGTCAACGTCCCTCTTTCCTCCCTCTTCCCGGCACTAGTTGGCTGTCTGGGCCTGTTAACCATATGATGCTGCAATTGGCTCAGTGACTGGCGCGGCGGGGAGCCTCCTCCTAGGCGTACCGCCCTAACTCCTCCCATGTGCAGCAGCAGTTTTCGGCACGCTCGGACTCTCTTCCGCCTGATTAACGCATTCCGCGACCTAATCTGACCCCAGTTCTGGTCCAGCCCATCTTCAGCGTCGCTCGTCGTTGGTGCTGGAACAGTTACTCGGGTACTTTGATATAAATAGGGATGTGAGTCGAAATATTTCCTCCTGCATTGGTCGAGGAGTTGTTGACGAGGGTTAAAAAGAGTCAGTTGGGTTCCTTGCCTGGCGGAGTAGAGGACATAAAAGTTGCCGTATGGGCATCAGTCGAGAGACTGACTACTGGGTAAGCTACTGGACTACAATTAGCAAATGCAACCAAGGACATACCATTTCCTGTCTAAAGCAGAAGCATTTATGCGTAAAAGTGCAGATATCTCTATCTGCTATTGAGCCTTAATGGATCTTCGGTTTGCCCGTGAACTTTTCACTATTTTTGGTGACCATATTCGACCGCCAGGAAAGATGATTTTTGTATTTTTAGTTGTCAAACCTAGTAAAACAACACAGGTCTTGGAAACGATTACCTGTTTAGTGTCTTTCCAGAAGTCATTTTGTCCACAGATGGCGTTTTGAGCCGTACTCACAGGCTGATCTAGAACTGTAACCTTGCCGAGGAAGATGAACTTTGCGGCAAAGACCTGGGGTGAGTACTGCCTTGATTTCCATGGCTTCAGAAAGACATAGATATTCTTGGATGTGAAAAGCGATGTGCTACAAAGCTTGTTTCAGAACTCAAAAGTGTGATGTACGAACAGCGCCTGACCGCATTAAATCTCAACGCACCCAATACTATTGACAAGACAGAGGTGACCTTATACTAACGTTTCAGTTGCTATGGGGACTTGATCTAGGTAGGAAAGGAGAAAATCTTCTCGAAATGGCACCGAAGGCGAATCTTCGATGCCATAATTGCCAACTTAAAAAGGGAACTATGCCACGCCGATAAACGTCCCTACTTTTCTCGCAAACAGTCATTTGACGGTGGAGTTCTTTACCGACTCCAGATACACTGATTTAATTTGAAAAGGCGTTTTAGCATAAAATTACATAGTCTACCTTCCGGATGTTTGACTCTTGACGTCAAAAAAGCGCAATCAGATGGGTAGAACTACAAAATTCAGGCAGACATGTTTTTTTTAAAAAAACGGAGTCCTCATGGGTCTCTGCAATTTACTCCAGATACACTGATTAGATTTGATGAGTTGCTGGTAAGATGTGGTTTGGTGGGCCCGCCTGATGGACACAATACTGTTGGGGTTGGGGCTAGGGCTCATGGTTACGGGTAAGGGTTAGGGGGCTATGATTAGGGGTTAAGGCTAGGGGTTAGGGAATTATTTCTTAACCACTCAAAGTACAACCGCACATTCCCGAGAGCTTTTCTTTTGCATACAACTACTTGACCTCGTCGCCTGTGCGTTCCCCGGCCCCACCTGTAAAAACCCCTATTACCACCGGTCTCGTATTGGCGATGACTGGGGGTTGATTACTTTAGGTGGGGTTACACAACCGCATCCGATCGAGTTCTTTACCGACTTACGTCGTGCATTCTATCAACGTCAGTTTGTTTAAAAGGCGTCTGTATGCGCAACCGGTAAAGGTCAACCATGACTCCCAAAGTCCATCTAATAAGTCACTGTTGTAATTATCGGAATGCTATTATCTTGATTTTAACCATCCGGTGTGTCTACACCAAATTTGACTTTGCCGACCATATTGCGTGCAAGTGTAGTCGGTGTGTTGTTCGCTGTTTTTCCAGTAAATTCATCAGCTCTTAAACAGTCTTGTTTTACTATCGGCCTTGTGCATTTCGCTTGCTGAAATTACCTGTACATCTTTTCAACGCAAATACCCTTCATGCAGACATGTATTTTTTAAACGGAATTCGCATGTGCCCCTGCCATTTACTCCAAGTACGCTGATTTGATTTGAAGAAACCATTTTTAATGGACTTCTTATGCAATGATTCGATTTGAATAAGCGTTTTTTGCATAAAAGTACATAGTCCACCTTCCGGATATTTGACTGTTGACACAAATGTGCAATCAGATGATCGGAAATACAGAATTCATGCAGACGTGTATTTTTTAAAAAAACGGAGTTCTCATGGGCCTCTGCCATTTACTGCAGATAAACTGACTAGATCTGATGAGTTGTTTTTTCAGTGGCGTTTCGCGGATGAGTGACACTACCAAGAATCTTTTTCCACGGTAAGGCGAGAACTAGTCCAATACTTTAAGCATGTATGCCCCTGTCTGACTGATATGCAGCAAATTCAAAAAACGCTCTGCTCTGCTTATTTTAAAACTGCTTTCGTGCTTTGTCTCGTCTTAGACGACCATTCTATATCTCGCGCACGGACTTATTCGGAATCTGCGATACTTATTGCCATAGGAAATCGTCTGAATATCTATTTCACCCAAAGTAACCTGTTTTTCCTTAACAAATTGACTTAGAATATCATTCTACAGCAAATGGCGACTGAGTACGCATAAGAGCTTCTGGTGCACCTCCAAATGACACACCGGAATTCTAGACATCACGTCGCATCAACTCTACCACCTACTGCTTGTTGTGAGCCCCAATCTCTTATCTGGCTCACCACCTCCAGTTGGCATCCACGTCGCAACGCGAAATGACGCATGCAGGCATCGCTTCGAGGGTATGTCTATTAACAGGACCGGTCAATCACAAGTATTAGGCAGTTTTTCTGTTGATTCTCCACTGCTTGCGGTGTCAGACGAACTCATTGCTTCAACTAGCTGCCTCATGTCTCCGACTGGCAGCAAAGGCTCGCTGTTTGCTGCGACTGACTTCGAGCCTTCTGCACCGAACAAGGTGCCTGTTGGCACTTTTCAGAGGTCACAGTTAAATTTGGCTCTACGGCTGTAGCGGTTGTAGGCCGCTATCTTGTCTGTCACATGGTCATAAGCATTCTTTCAGAATCTTGTTTCGCGGAATTAGAGGATGCCTTATAGAAGAACACTGTCACTTTACATTCCGTCGCACCTCTCTGCATATGCTTATTGGGGGTGGCGTATGATTCTCATAATTTCAACTAATCGAAGTCGATAATGGATAAGAATTTCGAAAACTTTTTTAAGTCACTGACATCTGAGGCAACCAGAACCGCATTTAACTTTATATATGCACTGTTTGGGGTCTCTTAATTCCATGGTTTTGATGCGTACTTCATTGTCAAGGCGGTGAAATCATTGGCTGCGTCTGCTGCTCCTAATAGTGTACCGTTTCTGAAAGGAAGTATTTCTTTGGAGAAGCAGGTTTGAAACGATGCTATAAATACCAGCCGCTTTTGTGATTATACAGTAGGTGGGCTAACACATGAAATGTCAACTGAAATTCCGAAATGCGTTTTCGTTTCGGAAGGATTAATAAAATAGGGTTGTTAAAATAATCGTCGTGCAGCCTAATTCTACAATAATGCTGTTACCCCAGGATGCCGGCTTTCGAATGAACTTCTTTCTGGCTGCATGTTAAAACTATACTCAGTAAAAAATGACTGCTTAAAATGCATGATTTTTTCTCATTAATTTTCGGTGCCCTTAAAAATTCAATCATATTTCATGACAAACACACATAACTATATTCATTTTTTACTCATTTGGTAGATTATGTCGTCTTTTTCTAATGTTATACTCGAAGGAAATGTATAATTCGGTTTTAAGAAAGGTTCTAATTGTGAGATTTTTTAATACTGTGAAATGGCCGTTCATAAAACGTCATGTTTCTGCATTTGTCAATGTGGATCGTATCCACTGGCTGAAATCCGCTGCCAAATTTTATCAACCTCATATGGTCTCCTCTCAATAGCGTAGAGAAATGTACGGTTTTCTGTATGCGTAAAATATATTCCTTGTAGTTTGAAAACCTTGTATGCAAGTTTAACGGCAGGTCGGATCCAAAATTATTCGGGAATTCGATGCGTTTTTAGAAACCGAATTATTCCCTATCTTCGAGTACAAGATTGGAAGAAAACGAAATTTTCTACCAAATGAGTAAAAAATGAATATAGTTATGTGTGTTTGCCATGGAATATGATTGACTTTTTAAGGCCACCAAAAATCAATAAAAAAAATTTATGCTAGTTAAGCAGTCATTTTTTACTGAATATAGTTTTTGTATGCCGCCGCAAAGGAGTTCGTTGAAAGCCGGCATCTCGAGGTAACTGCACTAGTATAGAATAATGCTGCACGACAATTATTTTAACAACCCTACTTAATTAGTCTTTTCGAAACGAAAACGCATTTCAGAATTTCGGTTGACATTTTACGAGTTAGCCGCACCTACTGTGCAGTTGAGTAATATGATTTTATGAATGGAAAAATCCTTAAGGGGAGTGCTCGTCTTTTCGACAGTATTTTCAACTCGGTCTAGCCGAGAATATTTACAAGTAGGAGCAAGAGACAACAAAATCCGTTTTTTCAGATTCGAGTAGTTCTTAAAAGATTTCTTTAAGTAGTGTCATTTGATGATTATAAGTTTCAAAACCGATGGCGAGAGGGAAACCGTTAATTCTTCCTCAAATCTCTTAGATCTCATCATCCTGAAGGCGTACGAAGGTACCGCTTGCGCCCATAACCTTTGGATTGTATTCTTTGTACTCCTTCAAGAGGTTTTTCGCTGATGCTGGTCTCTTGGATTCATCAACGCGTATTTGGCTCGTAAGGTCGTTGGAACCGTACTGTTGTAAAAAGCGTTTTTCATTTTCCTCTGTAATGTTTAAGCAGAAAGTATTCAAGTGAGAATAAGACGTAAATAGGAAACTATCACAAAAACTAGCCTTCTTGAAACGATTTTTACTTACGTCATTTCATCAAAAATGTAGGTGAGTCTCCTCCAACAGTTACTGCTAACTCATTGCGCTCTGGGGTTATCGGTCTGATTGTGACTGATTAGCCCATCTGAACCACTTTTCGATCTGATCAAATTTTTTGACTACAGGCATACTTTTTTCATGACAGTGGGCGCTCACCGATCAGGTTACGGAACATGCTCGTTCCGTTGTGCCTTGGGGCTCATACAAGAACCCTCACAGACAATCGCACAGCGACTAGTAGTAGACATAGATTAGGTGGTGCCGACAAAGACAGGGGAGACCGGAATGGCCATTTCTGGCTTATTAGCCGTCATCAGCCAGTCACACCCAACCCCATGTGTGGATCACTTGAGATTCGAACCCGGGATCTTTGGTCATGGAGTTTGACGCTCTACCATTGAGCCACGGGCCCGTTGTCCTGTCGGTAGTGATCGGGAATACCAATTATGACAGTGGGCGCTCACCGATCAGGTTACGGAAGATGCTCGTTCCGTTGTGCCCGTGGCTCAAGGGTAGAGTGTTAAACTCCATGACTAAAGATCCCGGGTTCGAATCTCAAGTGATCAACACTTGGGGTTGGGTATGACTGGCTGATGACGGCTAATAAGCCAGAAATGGCCATTCTGGTCTCCCTTGTCTTTGTTGGTACCATCTCATCATACTTTTCTATGTCTTCTCTTGCTGCGTTCAAACCGCGCGCACTCATGTCGACTCGGACAAGGCTGCATAAAGTGGAGTTTTTCCATATTTTTGATTCTGAGAACATCTGCAGGGAAAACCGATTGCACCAGTGGGGAGCACGTTAGTGGGGTGGGGGGGGGGGCGCTCACTGCGCGTCAGGGTGAAAAAACCGTCCCTGATGTCGCTGGTGTTGCCTCTGCATTCTGTAACTCTTTGTCTCACAAATTCACTATGCGGAGCTCGGCCCTAAGGTGCATCCTTCAAGGAATAAATGTGCGACTCTGTCACAGTACCATAAATTTTACAAATTTTGGGACATTCTCTGCGTGGTAGGGAACTTACTTAATCAGAAAACATGTGCATCCCCTGTCCTCCAGCCAGATGGAGTTGAATGGGCAAACTTTCGATCGCGCGCCGGGTTTTCACCACATTCCCTACATTCCTCTCGTAAGAATTGTTATAACCCACAAAGGCACAGACTCCGCCGAGTGCGTCTGCCACAATTTATCCTCGAAAAACCGTTTTATTCTCAGCGCCTACTTGTCTGCCATACTCGTCTTCCAGTTGTGTGAACTGACTAGCAATAGGCTTGGCCACGCAGGAATGCAGGCGAGCAACTTTGGCTGTCACCGCATTCAAATAGGAATGAAACCTCTCGCGTTGGTAGGTTAGTCATGGAGGTATATGGGGACCGTATTCTTACTTAAGAAGGCTGCACTATAATGCAAACGAATGGTCAACAATCGATCCTAGAAGTCAGACTCAACCATGAGACGTCTTGCGGAGAGACTTTTTCGACTGGTTCCAGTAGAAAGACAGAAGCAAAGTCCCGGCTAATCGTTCAGCGGTCCCTAAGCAAGCAGGACAAACTTGCACCCTGCGCGTGGTCCCCAATTTGACACAGAAAGGACATCTAATTGACGTCCTCGATTTCGCCTCACTCTCAAGGTATCCTTTAACTTATAACTCACACAGATGGTCGTACAGAGTGAAGCCAGCCAATAGGTTTCTTCTCGCCCAAAATAAATGTCGCCTAACATTCATGGTCCAGAACCAAAAAAATCAACGAACACCGAAGAGCAAGTCAAGTCCTAGTAAAGAAGCTATGTCATACGCCCACTGGATTTGAAGGATGCAGTCGTACAAGTGGACGAGAATCATGGACTTCAAGAGCGAGGGGGGCTGATTACTGTTTTTAAAAAAATTTCCGGGACCTCCAAGTGTGTACAGTTAGCGGCCCATCTCAGTAAGTATTAGCCGAATATCTGAGATGCGTTTTTAATTAGGAAAGGCTGCTTAGGTGCGGTTGTGAGACTGGTTATCATTTACCGTAATCGCATATTCTACCTTGTCTTTAGGGCGATACTGTATAATGCTCCTAAAATTTTGCAAAGAATGCGGACTGTGTTGTTCACTCCATGAGGAAAATTGGTAAACGCTGTAGGAATGGGCATTGCACGGCCTTGGAGAATCCCATAATTAGAAACTTTCTTTAAAACTGAAAGACACTCTTTATTCTAGTGTAAAAGTTTAGGAAAGCATAATTGCCACCAAATGAGTACGGGAAAGAATATTTTTGCGCAAATTTTCTATAAAATATATCTGAATTTATAAAGACGTCGAAAACCAATGTGAAAAATTCACACTACCTAAGTAGCCATTTTTTACTGAGTGAGATTTTTATAGGAGGTCAAAAAGAAGTGCATTTAAAAGCAAACATCCCAGCAAGTCTGAAGTACCATGGGGTAATGCCGCGTGATAATTAATATCACAAGACCACCCAAAGTAACCCTTTCTCATCAAAAAAGCGCGTCTCAGAATTTGGGCCAACACTTAGTGAGATCAGTCACTGACTACCAAAACTCTGTTATCGCTAAAGCAGAATACGTCCATTTTGCTGTAATTTACCAAGGTGAGAGCGAATATGTGCAGTACATAAGAGTGGACGGGTTTAATCATTGAAAACCGAGCGCCCTTTGGGTGATGTTCAGGAAACAACAATATTATTGATGTGTTTTTAAAAAATCTGAAAAATTCACACCTAATTCTGTCCATGTATTCGAAAAAATTGAATTCCTCTTTTTATCGTAAAACTATAAAGCCCTGACGTTCCAGTAAAGAACGCTAGCAAGTTTCTAAAAGTGGAACATAATGCTTCTTCTAATGGGTGAGAAACAATGCCCGCCTCCCTCCGCGGCCCGAAAGATCGTTGTTATCTTTGAAATGTTTTAAAGAACCGGACATTTAAGAGCCCCGTTGTGCACAAGAGGCGGAGTAATTTTTGCTAGCTGGTACCTGTGCTGCTATTATGGTATCTTCTGACCTTAAAATATACTACTAGCTGCTTGTTGGCAGCTAATGAATATCAGCGGTCATCCAGTTGTGGTTGATGGATTTCGGCCCAAATATTCATACATCAAATTTTAGCCTTCTTCCATAGACCCTAGTATAAACTGGTCTACTTCAAGTTAGCAGTTAATTTCTGAGAAATTGAAAAAGCAACAATTTCTAAGTTGAAGTACCTCCCAGGAAGCACACGAAGAATGCTGGGGGACTTACTAAAGAGCCGAAACCCGTCGCAGCTTTGTCATACAGCAGCAGAATATCGGCGAAACACGCGTGTCTGGGTTTTAGCTAGCACCTGTGTTGCTAGTGTGGTATCCTCCCACCTTAAAATATTCTACTAGCTGCCTGTCAGCAGTTAATGAATATTACTCGGTTATCCGCTATGGCTGATGGAGTTCGGCCCAAATATTCGTACATCAAATTTCGGTCTACGCCTATAGACCCTTAAAGATACTGATCTACACCAAGTTAGCAGTTAATTTCTGGGGAAATTAAAAGCAACAATTTGCAAACTGGAGTTTATATACCAGAAAACGCACGGGGAATGCTGGTGGACCCATTGAAGGGCCGAACTCCTCGCAGCTGTGCCATGCAGCAGAAGAATGTCGACGAAGCAAGCGTTTCTGGACTTTTAATTATTACCTGTGATGATAGTATGATATTTTCTAACGCTAAACTAATTTTTTTCAAAGAGTATTAACTGTGCCTATTTATCCAACTTTTTCAGCTTTTTGTTGTTTTCAATGCTTTTAACGTCCACTTCCTTTCAAACGGCAGACAAAGGCGCTTTTGATTTGACACATTCGTCTAGTAAGTGTTCTAGGACTTCCAAATGTCAAAATTCCAAAGTTCTTGGGAAGCATTAACGGAAAGCTGGTCTTTTCGTCAAATCTACTAAAAAATCTCCCATCTTTGCAGTAGATGGTTGTGCAATAACGGATGGTTATGTTGATAAACATGCAGAATTTTGTGTTGAAAAGGCCTTCACCGATCGGGTCATGAGACCTGCTCGCCCCGTTGTTCCCTAGAGCTCGATCCAAAGCACCATGGACAGTCGCACAACGACTAGCCATATATGCGGAAGGAAATTACTGACAAAACGGGGTCATTTCTGGTTTGCTAGCAGCCGTCAGCCAGCCTTGCCCAACTACAAGCTGATCGGAGTTGTACACAGTTGGAGTTCCCGACGACACAGGTCCCATTTTCAGTCGACCTAACACTTCTAGGCAGACTACCAGAGGTTGAGCCATTCCACCGCTCTCTAGGTATTTACAGTGATAGAACAAGGTTAAACTAACCAATTAGTTCGGCTACAGGTTTCGAGTTACCACCCAGCTCCTTGGGAAGTACGTCTTTCAAGCCGGGCAGCGCTTCAAAGGCCTTTTCCATGTTCGGTCCCACTCGCAGAATCTGTGAATGAAAGAAGCAAATGCGCAAAAAATTGCAAAACGCGTATTCAATTCTTCACTTATATATATGTATTTTGTTCTGATGGTTTGGCGCACCTCGACTGGATGAATAGAATTGCGGCGCGGGCTTTACGCTAGGTCCTCTAGCTGTTGGGTTATATAGGTATATTTTGAAAATTTGGCGCTGCACAGGTCTGCACAGGCCCTCGGAAATTAAACAAGGCAGGTTGAAACTGGAGTTCATATACCAGAAAACACACGGGGAAAGCTGGGGAACCCACTGACGAGCCGAACCCCTCGCAGCTGCGTCAGGCAGCGGCATAAGATCGGCGAAACACGCGTGTCTGGGCTTCTAGCTAATACCTGTGTTGTTAGTATGGTGAATCATTG
>CACRXP010000859.1:208637-223964 GCA_902702965.1 Spirometra erinaceieuropaei | reverse complement strand
CTGACCCAGGCTTGCTGCTGGTCCTGGTGGGCGAGGGAGAATGCTGCGCAAGTGTGTCACCACTATAAACTAATTCGCGCAAAAGTCGCCGTCCTGCATCCACCACGCCACGGTGCGGATATCGTCGTTCACGACAATCAAAATGTAGCAGTCTATTCGTGCGGCTGCAGAGGAGTCTGGGTTTTAAAAACTTGCCTGTTACGATTTTGCCGACAACTTATTACAAAAAATATGTTGAATTATGGAAAAAGCGTAAACGGGTAGTTCATACCTGAAGAAATCTCATCATCTTTACTGGCCCCTTTGTGTCAGATATGTTCTGCATCTGTCTTGAGGACATTCCTGATAAATCGAAAACTACACAAGAACTGCCAATTACTGTCGTCGGATCCAACAGCTGCATCATCATGACTTTGAAGGCACAGAAGAAGAGGAGATCACGAGGGATTTCAGCTGGATCCCAAATACCTAGAGCAGACGGTCTCTCGGAAAGTGGTCATGTTGCTTACCTATCCGTATTAGCAGTACTTCAACGCCTTCTTTTGTTTTGCCAAGAGGGAGGTGGATTCTAAAGCGTCAAATATTGAATCGTTTCATAAGTGACTGCAAGAGCATCATAAATGTAACTGCTTTACTATCTGCACGGTTAACTCTGCTCACCAGCTGATTGGCAGGCCTTGGTTTATTGATATAGAACCAACTTATTTCTAAGAATAGCAGCTACCTTGGTGCTATAATACAAGCACTTCAATAGCCGCATTATTTGGCATCCTGCCCATGTTTGCTGCGATACATAAAGAAGCGTTAAAGCAACCGGCCAAAAACTGTCAATATGGCTAAAATTTCAGTTCTTTACGGCACAGAGTACGGAGGGAGGTCAGTCAGACGAAGAGGTGGCTGGAAACCTAAGGATTCCAAAGGTACATGTGTACTGAGGGTATTTTATAATGCCACAACTGCTCCTACTGAGGCAGTCCATGTGTGCCAGTGACTGCATATACGTGTCGCATGATGTCAACCTCAGAAGCAGCTGATTGACTGAGAAAGTGAACTCCAGTGGGCCTCAAGCAGCTTGAGTGGGTGCAAAATCAGCGGTCCTGACTTTAACTACATGCGTCCTGCTTCTCGCCTACGCAATTACGAGGAATTCAGAGCACGCTGAAAGCTTAATATTTCGTGGGATATCACACTAACGTAAACTACGTCTTGCCGGTTTGGTTATATGTTTTTGGTTCGCATATCTGAGATAGTGCAGGTGAAGAAAACATCGCCCATTAGGGAGAGGGAGAGACTTCACCTATCTTTACTGTTCGCACCAACTTACTTTCGAAATTTACGTCATAATCACGATTTTTCAAGAACCGAAAGCTGTCCTTTCTTCAAGCATAAAATTTGAAGAAGGCGTTATTTGGTGCCAAATGGGCACAAGAAAGAATATTTTTGGGTACGGATTAGGTTGCGCGATAATTACTATCACAAACCCGCCTAAATAATCCTTTATAATTAAAAAAAACTTTTCAGAATTTCGGTTAAAGGCCACATGTTTTGTGTGTGTGCGTGTGTGTGCTGTGGCTCAGCTACTCGTCTGTCTGAAGACCTCTTTCTTTCTCTTTGCGAACTCACCCAGTTTTCAAATATTTGTGCAAAGCCTCGTCCTTGGTATCCACTGGGCTTGACCACATTCTGCCACCAATGCCTTCTGAGGAGACCAGGGTACAAAAATTGTCCAGACGTGTTTGTGCCTTAGAATGATTGTACTTCGCCCATCGGAGGAAATTGAGAAGAAAAACGTCGTCTACAAACAGAAGCAAGACATACACGGACGTCTTCTAGGCTGAAAAATTACCGCCAACCGCGTCATGTTGACTTTTATGGATTTCTGACCGTCGAGGATAATGGCCAGGTACTCACTGATCGCGTTACGGATCTCACACGTCCCGTTGTGTCTTGGGGCTTTCTATCGAGCCCCACCAACAGGCGCACAGTGGCGCGTGATATAGACAGAATATCATTACCGACAATGAGACGGGAGACTGGAATGGCCAAGTGGTTAGGGGACGTTGGACTTCTAACCAAGAGGTCGCGGGACTGAGCCCCAGGGGTGGCACACCTCGGAGTTGAGTATAGCTGTCTGACGACGACTAATAAGCCAGAAATGGCCATTCTAGTCTCCCTTGTCTTTGTCAGTAATACTATTCTGTCCGGAATGATTTGGTCAACCGTTCGATGACCGCTTTACCTGGTGGGGCGGATAAATCACACTTCTTCATTCCCAGCTTCCACAATTCCCCGAGACGCACACTTGTCTAGAGTCCCGTCCTAACTTGCCACTTGGTGAACTTATACATGGTTTCACTGGTTAATTGTAGTAGTTATAGCACCCTTAACTCCGGCTAGGAAAATTACGCAACTCGCGTAACATATTTTCGACGACTGTGCTGGCTTCCTGCTTCCAATTAATCATTCTTATTTAGTGCTCCAAACGGAAGCACTCTACAATTACCACAGATTAGGTGTGCGTACACGAGAGGGCCTACCTGTCATGTCAGAAGCGTGCATATGAGGTGGATTTCGACAAACTTAAACTCAATTTGCTATAACAGGTGTAGTCATAGTTATTGTATAACTTGACTGATTCGTCTGCAAACCTCCGTTCCCACAGGCTTTTTCTAGACATCAAACTGTACATTTGAGAGCTGACACAAAACATCGGGCCCGAATCCGGAGGCGCACCTTCGTAGCACGACATCCCAGCCCTCCACGATTTAGGTGGCAATGTATAGGTCACACAAGTGTCATGTCAATCTCTTGTAGGTCCGCAACAGAATTATAATGAGAAACAGTTCCTGCTGTGGCAGGTGTCTGACGTGGTGACATGCCTTGGTGCGGGTTGCCGCCGTGCCATCCACCTGCGCCATCGCCCGCCTCCGATCTTCTTGACTTTGTCTTGACAACGGGCCCAGAAGGGGAAGGAGAAGGAGAGAGTGTGGTAGGTGCGACACAAGCCCACTGTCATTATAAACTAATTCCCGCGCAAGTTAACTTCCCTACGCCCGACCTGCTGTGGAGCACACGGCGGACAAAGTCAGAAACTACGGTCAAACTCTGAACTATTTGATGTTAGAAAAGACATTTTCCGCTTTTCTTGATATGGGATTGATGGTCAGAGTGTGGCCACCGGTTTGTGATTTTCCTAATTGGTACCAGTCCTCTTACGATGCAGCAGCGGAAATGGTGGTTATATTGAAGAAACCATTTGCCAACTAAAATTGAGGATTCTGTAACGTCAACTACCGGCACAGATGTTTGACCCAAGGTTCCAAATGGCATGCAATGGGCTGACCAAAAGTTCGACCCTGGCAGAGTTAACCTCGTGGGTCAAGTTGATAAGCACTCGAAAGGACAGATATAGGCAACGTGGCGGTCATATGACCACTGAAGCAATCATTAGACTGAGATTCGCAGACTACCTACACTGCCCTGCAAAAGTACATGAGAAGGAACCATTGGGTTAAGCAAAGCGTTTGGGTAACGAGCACAGACACCAATTGTGCAATGATTTACCGTACTAACAACACAGGTATTAGCTAAAAGCCCAGACACGCGTGTTTCGCCGATCTTATGCCGCTGCCTGACCCAGCTGTGAGGGGTTCGGTTCGCCAGTGGGTCCCCCAGCTTTCCACACTGACGAGCCGAACCCCTCGCAGCTGCGTCAGGCAGCGGCATAAGATCGGCGAAACACGCGTGTCTGGGCTTTTAGCTAATACCTGTGTTGTTAGTACGGTGAATCATTGCACAATTCTGTACTACTGGCTGCCTGTTGGCGGTTATTCCGCAGTAGCTGATGGATTTCAGCTCAAATATTCATATCAAACTTTGGACCGTGCCTGAAAAGGTCGGTTTCTAAAGATTTGCTCCAAGTTCGAGCATTAGTTTCCTCGTAAATTAAACAAGGCAACCAGACACCAATATTTACTTCACAACTGTCATTGACAATCTGCCAGACGAGTATCCTGCTGCGTCTCAACTGGAGACCTTATTTTGAGGACGTTGCGCTGGATCCCTCAGTCAGTTCTCACAAGGAGCTGAAATTACTCTTTAAAATATCAGAAATACACGAAACGTGCCGCCAGTGGACACTGTTGCTGTTTTGCCTCCTTCTTATATAGCCCTACTTTTCACTATCATTAATGCAATTTAAATTACTTTCATAAGTCTGCCTAAGAAAGTTACTTACCATTGGGACAGGTTAAATGGGGCATTGATTTCAGCCATCGTCTGAAACTGATGAGGTGTGCCTGGACTTGTTTCTCATCCTCTCCCAGTTGACTGCGGGCCAACTTTACAAACTGTTCTGGCAACTGGGTCATGGTGTCTGTGTCTGCTGCAGGCTTGCTTCTTCTTCTTCAGCCGCCTGTGGAGTTGTAGTGTGAGAGACTGAGTGTGTGAGAGATCATGCATTTCAGCGTCGTATGACGTGGGCTTGTCATCGACTGAGCAGCGCGCACTAAACCTTTGAATCTGCGGGAGGGGGGGCGTAAGCGAGCGCAGTCAATGCGATCTGAGGACGGGCAGCGCACACGCGTGACCATAGCACACAACTTGCACTTTCCACTTAACGAATCTTATCTGGTTCACGTGAGAGCAGCCCGAGGGCGCACATAATCATTCAATCGCTATTCCATGCATTACCCCTAGGAACGGCGACTCACGTATACCTTGGAAGAGCTGAATGCTGTTAATTTGGAGACTGTTCGTCAAATTTCAAGTAATCGGTGAGGAACGTCCTCGTATCGAAGAGTCAGATTGTCCTTCTTGAAAAAAAGGAAATTTCCACGCTAGGCTTATGGAGTCGGCCACTTGAGCAGGCCCATAAATGCTATCTAAAAGTAGCAACCTAAGTAAACTATTAATAACATTTACCTACTCCTTCAAGTAGCAACTAATGTAAAGTGCGTTTTGGGACTCAGGTTCGGGCAAGTGTTGCAAGACTTAAATGACCCTGGAAAAGAGTCCTTTAAATGTTTCATCGGTGGTCCCAAAAACACACGAAACTCTCTGCCAGCCTACTAATAAAAGTTTGGACCTATACTTAGCATATATCGTGCTGTTTCTATGAACACACGTATTTCACCCGGCTTGGGGTTCCTTATCTTCGACAGGGGAACTGATTTCGACGTCTTTTGATGAGAGAGTGGCACAATATACGCCGTAGAAGAAATACGAGGCTGAAGAAATACGATAGGCTAAAGAAATACAAGTAGCCGAAAAATGATCCTAGAATCAAACAGTACTTTGACCTCGACCCACTTCTTTCGGAACATTAATCAGGTATGAAACAAGAAACTATGAAAAGACATTTAAGCCATTTGAGACACCGAACGATCTCAGAAGACCAGTTAACTTCGGAACTACTGTGTCATATCCTCAACCTCCCCACTTCTGCAGTTGAGGTCTTGCATATTGCCCAGGCCGTCAATACATCTACAACCAGGCTACTCCCAAGAAACTTGCCATCGGTCCCATTCACCACACGTACGCGGTCCATTTCCCGACAATGAGAGATGGTTGGGCGGTTCGGAACGCCAAGTCCCATTATTATCGTCCGGCCTTCAAGCGGAAGGGGGACACCATGCCACCAGGTCAATTTCGACCGCCGAGCCCGCATTGCCGGGTCATGCGCAACCCTCAGACACCGGCAACCCGCGACTGCCTGCCCACGCTAACTCCTGAAGGCTAGCCAATGGGAACGCGCGAGTCAGACAAAGACAATGCCCTTGCGTACGACGCCAGGGACAGAAGGATGGTAAGAGTTTATGAACACACAGTAACTGTCGCAGTAGTGAAGTTCTCTCCCATCCTGCCTGCCTTCTACTCCATGCAACAGCGGCGATATACTACTGGGGACATAGCATTTTCAATTTCGGCACAACTATTAAAAATCCAGAGGCATGAATCTCCTGTTAATTGTGGTCGTACCACTGACACTCCGTTGATACGTTCTTTAGGTATGTCGAAACACAATAGGTCAGCCCTCACCCCTTCTAGTAGCGCAGTTAGTCTTTGTAGTTCTTCCATACTTATATTGCCTCCCGCCTCCACCGCATCTAGGTGCTTCCAGGTATACTTTCCTTTGGAATAACCCACCAATCGATGTTAGGTCGTCAAATAATCCACATACTTTTGGGAGAAGACTGCGTCTTTATCCTTCCCGGGAAACTTTCTCCATAACGTTAAGAAAGGGCTATCAGGAATTTAGGACGTCACCGTTAAATTACCTTGTTCACTCACATTTCTCTCCCTCTGTACGCGGTTTCGCTTTCCGCGGTCTCTCATCAGAAATTTCAATTTTTTCAGTCCATGCATTGTCTTTCGCAAAACGCAATGTCCTCCCTAACCGACCTCTCAGAGAAGTAATCGGGGCCATGCTGACGAGCACGCTCAAATCCGCCTCCGGTTTGCTCATTGCCGACTCCCATCAGGATTTCCTTCTGACCTCTGAGATTTCGAGCTATCACCCCTAATGTCAGACCTGCCCTGGACCTGCCACCACTTATGTAACATCCCCAGGCTCTCATCCTACCCCTGTTAAGAAATTAATCTTCCTCTATATGCCTTTGCAAACAATGATTTTCGCAGATTTTAGCGTCATCTCGCCAATTCGACCCTCAGCGATCTGTTGAAGATCACGGCAGATTCCTCTGTTTTGGCCACCTGTTAGTAGCTTGGTCGGTCAACAAAGACTATCATCATCTCATCTGCCTGCGCTTTGATGACCCACGCAGCCAGTAGTGTCCGCTCCTCTTCTGGACTCTAACCGGACTGTGACCGATCGCGTTGGGTCATCCATGTCTCGCTAACTTGACGGTTGCATCTGTTGTCAACCTAAAAATATTAGGATCGAACCTGCAGCGAACAGCCTCTAGGAATTTAACCCTGACGTGAACCGTTTGGAACCCTTATATACTCTTATATGCGGGGCGGTCCTGTCAGGCCCGCATATTTACCTTCCCATGAGAGAATTTTTTTCACCTTGAAAACCAATAAAATCCCTCTCATTTTGCCTTTTTCGAAAAAAAGTGAAGGAGTATTTTTTTCTCTGTTCACCAACGGTTTTTCATGTCAGACTGATTAATTTATAAGCACGAACTGAATACTGGGCAGTGTTTGTCTGCGCGTTCCAAAGTTCACTCGAAAATTCATTTTTACTTACTTCTACTTACCACGAAAGTACCCTTGTGGGTGTTAGATAAAACGATTTATTTATCCGTAAAATAGGCATAAATGAGAACGAAATTTCAGCGTGTCCAGTCGTCCCTGCCAGCACATTGCCCCTTCATAGGCGGGGCTGGAAGGGGCTGGGTGGGGCTAGGGCCCCGCCTGCCAGCACATGGCTCCTTCATAGGCGGGGCTGGAAGGGGCTGGGCGGGGCCAGAGCCCCCTCTGCATTGAAGCATTTTTAAGCGTATTTGCATCGAAAGATATGTTTAAAAAGCACCACTTATTGTACCTTCTTTGGAATTAAAAGGAGCTAATTTATCAAAATTGGCTTATAAATCATGGAGAAAACATCCGTTTACGCCCACTGAATGTAGCTGCGGATGAGCACAATATATTGAGGTTTTGTTTAAGTCCCTCATTGCGTAAACTCTTTTTTGTCCACCGGTTTACAATCTGTGTGTGTTATTAATTCGTATATTTGACAATCGGGACGATATTTTAAAGTGGTGCCAAAAGTGGGCTGGGATGTGGCGTCCCCTGCGCATTTTTTTCGCTGGCGGGGCTAGGCGGGGCTATCGCGTTGCATGCCCCGCCACAGCCCCCTCCACAGCCCCGCCTAGCCCCCTCATGGCCCACTCTAGCCCCGCCATTTTTGAGGGGGCCAGGCGGGGCTAGGCGGGGCTGGTGCTGGCAGGGGTGCTACGTGGTCAGGAGCCACTGATTTTATCGCGTTTTCCTACTTCTTTGCAATGCAACATATTTATTGGTGTATTTCCAGTCATGTCAATAAATTTGCCCTGTATTCGTCTCGATTGCGCACTGCATTTTAACAAAATTTAGTGGGACTGCTGCCAAAATATGCTCGTTGACTAGGTTCATGATGATGGAGGTGTCGTTGATGTGGCAGCATTCGATCAGTGGCCCCATAATAGGCATCGTTTCATCCTAGCTATGCCGTTGTTATGTATTCTAACCAAGACATTGACATTCAGTGCACATGCATTGGACGCATTGCACGACATGAAGGGAGATTAAATACAGGATGCAATTTCAGCGCACCCAGTCATGCTAGTTTATTAAGCACCATAGATTCCTTACATTTTTCTACGCGTTTATAATTCAACAATTTCCAAGATTAATCCCTGTCATATCAATCAGTTAGCCCAACATTTACATCGGTCGTACACTACACATCAGCATAGTATGTTAGTTAACTTGTAGCGGTTAAGGATGAGAGATCAACTTTAACCACGCACAATAAGTTCGTTTCGTCTACTGTCAGAAGTAAGGGAGCTGTGAGGACTAGTTTATTCTGTACACAGGGCAGGTTGCCGTAAGTTGGCTGTTTGCTTGCAACAGAGATAAGCGTCCGTTCACGGAGAGCGTCAGTCGCGGTGTGTAGTTTACGCGGGAGTGAAAGTCTGTGTCAGTAGGTGGGGGTGACTGGTTGGATGCTGATCATGAGATTGGACGGATAAGGGGAGGATTAGGGGGAAGCATAATTACAGGGGCTTACGGGTATCAAGCCAGGTCGTCCGACGCGCATGAGGTGATAATTGTTTGTGGGGGCCGCCGGGGGTCACTGCAGCTGGACAGGAGGGGGGCCCAGTTATAATCGGCGGGGGTGGTTGTGTGTCAGCGGCCTGGCAACGATTGTCGCGGCCATCGACCGACAAAACGGAGCCGGAGAAAAGGAGAACTGGAGCGGCTGCTACAAACTTACCGCAACATGGGCTGGGCGGCTGAGTGTACCTTGGCTTAAGTATCTTTCGACTGGCAGCATTCGACCACAAGTTACGCTATCACTACCAACTAATCTTGCGTATGCCTTTCTAATCTTAAGCATACCAGTGAAATTTCACTGGTATACGCCTCAGGCGCAGCATAACAACAAGGAAACCTTAATCTAGTCGGTGATTTCTGATATTCTACCCTAGCAATGCCGATCTTACCAAGTCTAATCACATCAGTAGAATCCTGACGGGCATAGTCTCCATGCACGGTCAAAAGCAAGGACAGTGAAACTTCGTCTGTAATTGCGGAGACCTCCTTCCAGCCGCCCAACCGGGCAGTAGAAAAGGCTTTTTACTAAGCCTACTCGTACCAGTGACATAGGGCTGGCACGTCCTGCAGTCCCACAATTACCACCATCCCATCCGATTTACTTAATTCGGTGATTTTTCGAGGCAAACCTATAACTGAATGGTCCACCATCAATATCTAGGTCTGGGTTACATCAGTAATCTAGATCTCTGGCCGCACACCAATAGAATTACGGCCAGAACTCCCCAGCTTTATTCCATCAATTCCATTTTTTGAAATCAAATCAAGACTTTGTCGAATGTTTGTCCTTCCCATTCTTAAACATTACTGTCAGTTCTTTGGTTTGATGGGCAAGGCTAGTCGTTCTGGGGCTGATAACATCCAAATACGTTTTATTAAAAAGCTCTCAAGGACGACACATCCAAATGATGTCTAATCAAATAGGTGCCCGCTAACCCACCTAAAATTTATTTGGGTCCGGCGACTAGAAGCTGACCTTTGTCTCCTTTCTAATGGTAATAATAGTTCCAATCTCATCCGGATTTCAGGTATTACCCTTATTAGTCGTCCGTAGAACCTTCGTTTCCTTCCATAGTTGCACCTCTTCCCATTTCTTCTACCTATAACAACTCCATTCTTTGGTTCCAGGTGTACCTTCCTTTGCAATAGCCTGTCAATCCGTACTAGATCGCCAAGTAGTTTATTCGCCTTTGAGAGAAGACCGTAGCTTTATCTTAACACTAATTCGGTTAATTTTTTATTCTCCTCATCCCTCCCGGGCAAACTTCTCCATGACTTTAAAAAACAACCATTAGGAACTTAGGACGCCGCCTCTAAAGCACCTTATCGGATCACATTTCCCTCTCGGCCTGTGGTGTCACTTCCCACGAGTGGCAGAGAACAACACTACTGCGACAGTCACTCTGTGTGCATCAACTCTCAACACTTCTGTACGCGGTGTCGTATTTAAGGACCATGTCCGTGTCTGACTCGCGTGTGCCCATTGATGTCGCTGTTAGCGCAGCACAACAGACCCCGCAGCTCCTTGTCGCCGGATGGCTGCGTAGGACGCGGTAGTTTACTAGTTGCTGGCTCGCCGTCAGACTTGACAGCTCACCGATGTGCGGTGTGATGGCTCCCTAACGTTTGAAAGCCAAATTTCGAGAATGATACTTCAGGCTGCAGGCCGCCGTAACACAAGTAGATTTAATTGAGGATGAAAATCTGGCGCGCTCAGTTTTGCCATCTAATCGAACGCGATTCTTTTAATCCCATTTCTCAACTCATTCACAATTCCGCACAGCGCAAAGTTTGCTTCCATCCGTCTCAGCTGAATTACGATAAGTTTGACTCCACCGGACATCGCACACTAGGCCCAGAATATGGTGAACATACTGCGAAATGGACTGGGGGCATGATATTCCGTGACTGAAGTACAGTTCGGGTTGCATAACTCGATTGTAAGTCACGCAGTCACCGTCATGCCATCATAGGTCATCTATGCCTAGTAATTCTAATCAGGATAGCAATATTCATTTGGCATCTTCTTCCAGTTCTACATAAAGTCCAAACCGAACTTGACTCCGCGTGTGTATTCGAAACTCAATTGCAGCCCAAATATTCCATCTCAAGCTAACCATTTTTGTTAATTTTAGTCTTATGAGTGGCATTCCGCTGTCACTTTCTCCAAGCACATACAAAGTCATAATAGACTTAATTAGTCATCGTATTTCAAAATGCTGCATTTTACATGTAAGCACCACCCTTACGTCGCCCTGCTTGTAAGTCGTAGTTTTGCAGCACCGACGCTCTGTATGCCAACATTTATCCTCCCCTCTGGTCATATTAGCAGATAACACTAGACATTCTCTCCTAACTGACGAGTGGGCCTGCATTAACCCATTTTTATCAGTGATTTATTAATACGGCGTTGGAAAGTCAATTAAGTCACATAACACTTAGCTTCCCTGTTGCCTTATCTATCCATTCTTGTAGGACCCAATCATTGTCACCCTCCGTTTCGTCAGTAGAAGCAAACAGGAAGGAAATAACAGACTGTTGCAATAAAATAACTTAAACGATTTCCTGCAGACCCCTTCATCGCTCTAAGAACTCATAGGGTTTCTTCGGATGCTGTTGTTAAGGGCTATTCACAGGATTCAGGACTTCATTTAGAGGGTTCATTAGTGACGACCTCAGTCAGTCAGTAAGCGCCCAGTCATTCGTACAAGGTCAAATGCGAATGAACGCGCTCAGACCAACTGAAGTTTTCTCTCAGTCGGTGGATAATTTGGCCGTCGAATTCACTTCCACGTGAAATAATTATTTCTGATGCTATAATTCTACTCAAAAAACAATCAAACTGCCTGACTTTCAATAACGGACGACTTTCACTGCAGGATTATCTACGGCCAACTATAAACTTTAAATACTGGTTTCATTTCTCACGTGATGCGTTCATACAAGCCTGATACAAAATGTTCCCGTTAACCGTACAACTTACTGTATTTTGTGCTGATTGTACGTACGTGGATCTGTAACCTCAGTTGTACATGAAAAAGGCCATTTAGGGTTCCGCATATATCCCCCAAATACATGCCTGCGTATTCTGGGTGGCGAAAAACGAAGGCGCCAAAAACTTTTCCAAAAAGGCTTTCACTGGGAACCACAGACGACCCTATGGAGCTTTTCCAGTCTTGAGACATTGATATGGTTACAGACTACTATTTATCCACATACCATGACCCCTTTTTGAAGATGTGACGGAAAATTGAAAGGCTTTCAGGTAATAAACCCCCATGCTGGCGTCCGTATTGTAGTCGGTTGGACCAGATAGAGGACGGCACATGGTAACACTAAGAAATCGGACTGCCATCGCTCTGCTAGGGTCTGCAGGTCCCGTATGTTATTTTGAAGATATTTTGATCATATGGGTACTTGATGAGTCCTCAGACCCTAACCTAATCGTCAAACATTAGCTTATCACAATCAAGTTTATGAATATCCACATAGAAGTATAATAACCCATGTACAGAGCCCTCAGAGACAACACTAGCAACGTTAACCCAGTCCCATTGAACTTCTGACATGCATATGAACTGTTTTCGACCAATTAGGAATGCCCTTATCTAATTCAGAGACTTCTCATTAGTGCCAAGGAAGTTTAGTGTACGCAAAGGGCATTCGTATGGGTCACTGTCTACGGGTTTGTGAGATATATCTGTGCTACATTTGCTTCTAAAACTCGTTCTAAAGCTTCAGTTCGGACCACCAAAGAGATCAAAAGATGTGAGGGAAAGGTTGGCCTTCACCCGAGGCGACGTTAAGAATGTAGTAATATGTTGTTTACATCACAGAACTGTACCACAGCGTGCCAAGAAGTACTTCCATCGTCTTGTAATAGAGCTATTTGTAACTATCCATTTGCATTTTTATGTAAGGAAACGGCACGGGTCACCTTCCATTCGGATGGCAAGCGCTCTATCCGTATTGACAACCTGAGGAGGGATTAAAGGGACACTGTCGGCTATGTGGAAAATTCCCTAAATATCAGCCCAGGAATCCTATCCGATTCAGAAGACGTGTCTGGCCTAATTTTCCCGAAGACCCATCTTATTTCTTCGACAGAAAAGACAACCATTCCAATGACGGGAGTTTTTCGGACACTTCAGACTCTGGATCGTCTTCAGGACTCCATCGTTATCACTGGGCCTGAATTTTTGATTTCAGTGGAAAATAAGAAAAAAAACGTTTGCTACGCTATCTCTATGCTGCACTGGAGGAAACGAAGCAAATATGGCTTAACTTCTGGCAAGCGAAAATTTGCCTAATGCCAAAGGTGGCATCCTCTAAGTACCGAAATATTCCCATGTCTTTTGCAATATCATCGAATATTAGGCGCCGCTCAAAGTACTCTCGTTAACTCTCATGAGAAAGTGTCGCCCATATCTACGTCAAAGAGGACCAGTCGATCACAGTATAGTATAAAAACCACTAGTAGCAGTTAGTGGTAGGGTGCGACACTGATACAGTACAAAATAAACTGTGCAGTGGTTAGTTCTAAGTTTCAGTTTTGACTCTCAATTACGACAGCTGCCATCAACGCTTGAGTGGTCCCCAATAATAGACACGTCAATTACCTTAGAGTCACTTCTCCTAACCATCCGACTGATCAATGCAATGGTTCGTCACCCCAACCCCAACATCTCCAGCGTTACGGCCATCCAATAAACATTTCAAATAGTACAGATTCTACTGCTCTACTTAATAAACTTGTGTCCACGTCTTACTATATTGCGTTATTACTACTTTCGAACACTATGAACCTCCGACATTGTCTGCCGAACGGAGTCCACGCTCACCTTTTCTAGAAGTCGGAGGAATCTTTATATATAAAGATGGAAAGCGCGATGACAATGCCACAAATTCAATTCCACAGGTTAAGGAATCGGCAGTCACTACAGGATAACATATGATCTCAGTGAGGGGGTGGGATTACGCAAGAAGTTCGGGGAAAAACTTAAATGTGACACAATTGCACCGCGGAGTGTAAAAGAACTGTGCTCACATAATTTCTAAAAAGAGGTGCGATTTTGAGTGTAGTTTTACAGCAATTGCTTAATGAATAAAAAGCAGGAAGTCGCAGATTTGCGACCAAATATATATTCATGAGCCTGAGTGAAGGCGTGATGGAAGCCGTGATAGGATATTCGGTAACTCAGGACCTCCTGTCTAACGTTCAATACGGTCTTCGCGTTATCCGATTTAAATCTGGAAAGGTCTTTGATAGCATGCTGCATCAACGATTCCTCTGAAATTTGATTACGATACATATCCCTAGATGCAGCGAGAAGACCGTCGCCTGCAGTTCATATATCAATAACGGAGAACAAAAGCAGTCAAGGCGTACGACCATTGAAAACCAAAAGAAAGATGAAAAAAAGTTGTCTGTGAGCGGTTATTAGAGTATCTCATGCCTTGAAAACCGACAAAAATATACTGTTTGGCGGATAAGAGTTTGTCTACTGAGGACGTTTTATTAAAGTAAACATGCACATACTAAATTGAAGGGATTATAGTGTGCTCCTAGACATAATTTTCACATCTTGCTGTCCGTTTTTCTATATTGCATGTTATAGATTGCCAGTTCCGACTTGAGCGTCTCATTTCCCTTAAAACCTTCGAAGTAAACCTGCGAAATGTGAACCTGCACGTACCCTCATATTCTGTACTGAGTATTCCATATTCTCTACACTGAGCAGAATTCAATGCCAAAAATGGATTTAATAAAGCCGCAGACGCGAGCCGAAAAGGTCAGAATGATTAAAGCACGAGAAAAACCCGGACGGAAAAGCCCCGAAACCGGAACCTTGACGCTTTCGTTTTACTGCGTGGAGCGGACAAGTCATGAGGCGCGTGGACCCCGACGTTTCCACATCTAATGGCAGGAAACTTGTTGTGCTGCTCGATCAAGCCTCTATCGAGACCGTCAAAGCAGCGGGTGGCAAGGAATACCAGCTTCTTAATCCGGACAAACACAAAGACAGGATATTAAAGTTTGGACGCGATGTTTCATCAATTCGACCGGACATAACCCACCAATGCCTTTTAATGCTACTTGATAGTCCACTGAACAGGATGGGTATGCTACAGGTGAGACTCCTTATATATCTACAACCAACGCCTTTTTGGGTTCCCTAAGAGCCATTACACACATTCGCGACAAGGCCTAGGACCTGGTTTATCCTCATACTGTGGTGCACTGTTGTGGGGGAAACGCCAGGGAAATGAAGCCCGTCACATGAAACATGTGGCTGGAACACTGCCAACTGTGTGCCTCGCTGGTATTGACGTGCTATTTACGTTGACCAGACGATAGAATGACCTCCATGAACATCTTGGTCTATCTCCGTGCCATGGCACGGTCCACAAGTGTGGTCATGCGAGAAGAAGGAAAGTCATTTTGAGCTTGAGCGTACAATGTACAACTGGTGGGGAGTGGGTTGTCTCTTCTGTTTTTCTTCTTCTTCTCGATTAGATCACAGCGCAATGGGGGAAGAGCAG
>CACRXP010000859.1:195414-205520 GCA_902702965.1 Spirometra erinaceieuropaei | reverse complement strand
TGCAGCCCAAATATTCCATCTCAAGATAACCGTTTTTTCTAATTTTAGTTTTATCAGTGGCATTCCGTTGTCACTTTCTCCAAGCGCACACAAAGTCATAATAGACTTAATTAGTCTTCCTATTTCAAAATGCTGAATTTTACATGTAAGCACTACCCTTACGTCGCCCTGCTTGTATGTCATAGTTTTGCAGCACCGACGCTCTGTATGCCAACATTTATCCTCCCCTCTGGTCATATTGGCAGATCACACTAGACATTCCCTCCTAACTGACGAGTGGGCCTGCATTAACCCATTTTTATCAGTTAGTTATTAATACGGCGGTGAAAAGTCAATTAAGCCACATATCACTTAGCCCCCCTGTTGCCTTATCTATCCATTCTTGTATGACCCAACAATTGCCACCCTCCGTTTCGTCAGTAGAAGCAAACAGGAAGGAAATAACAAACTGTTGCAATGTAATAACTTAAACGATTTCCTGCAGACCCCTTCATCGGCCTAAGAACTCATAGGGGTTCTTCGAATGCTGTTGTTAAGGGCTATTCACAGGATTCAGCACTTCTCTATGTACTGCAAAAATTTACACCATAATCTGATAAATCCCCTGTGTTTTATCCTGTACTACAAACCGTACTGTTCTTCTTCAAGGCACACGCAAGAACTCCGTCCCTAAGAGGGCCATGCCTGCGGAGCTTACGTTCTGAATGACTGCAATAATCTTCAGTAACATTGCTATGCACGCTGGTTGTTGAATCCTAAAAATTTCTCGATTGATTAACCTTAACGTGCGTGTAACTAAATGTTGTGGGTAAAGCACGACCCTCCCACTCACCGGTCGCAATGACGGTGGATATGGCAACGTGAGTCTACGATGACCAGTGCGGCGTAGGCAGCTCCTGGAATATGGAGTTATAAAAGCACATATTACACTTTCACTCTTAATGCACTAGTTGGTCATGTGTGCAATCTGAAGGAACATGAGCGCACGAAACACACTATTCCCTTGTGTCATTTTCCTCCTCTGAATTGTCACTGACCTACATTTTACATTTGTGTAACTGGCAAGTGTTAGGGTGTAAGGCTTTATTAACTAACTCTGGTCGTTACTGTACTGTTTACCGTTGGTGTACACAGAATTATCGTGAGGCTGACTGTCAACATTATAAAGGAGTGCCAATGGCATATATCCTGAAAACGCAGGCCATTTCCAAAGTATTTATTATACCACAACTATGCTAATACTGTCGCGTTACTGCCCAAACCGCTAAAGGAGTAAATTGAAGTACTTCCTTCTTGCTGGTAAAATCAGTATTTTTAATCTTTTTATTGACTTGGCGTCTGATGCTGCAATTTCTCAAGGTAGATTTTATCATTAGTAGATTATGACCCTCAGTCATGTATGTAATTAGAAGATAGTCTTTACTTGTCGGCTACCTCGATAAGGGTAGAATTAGTCCAACTGAAGCCGGTCAAGTCACCTGGTCTAGATGAAATTCATCCACGCGCCATCAATAATAGGCCGGCGTACTATGCGAACCGGTGTATGCGGCACTCCAAAAGTTCCCGAGGGAAAATAAACTGCCGGAGGAATTGAAACTGCCTTCGGTTTCTTGACCTACAAAGGAGGGACCGGACTGAAGTCCGCAAATCCTCACCTCATTAGTTCAACCTTCATTTTGTTCAAGATTTTGTAAAGAATTACTAGGGGGCATTTATTAACGTAGTTGGAGCACAAAAACCTATCATGTGCTGGCCAACAGGACTTCGTCGTGGTCGCTCAGGTTATACGAGTAATTTTTATTCGTAGAAAAAGTGAACAGAGGCCGTAGATCACTGCCGAACAACAGATGCATCTCCATCGACTACAACTGGGCGTTTGATAGGTTACCTCATCTATGACTACTACAAAAGATCTAACAGTGTGAAATTTAGGGCAACATCTTAAGTGGATTAAAAGTTTCCTGTCATGCAGACTGCTAAGAGTGATTGTTGGTACCACAGCATCCTAGTGGATAACAGTTGAAAGCGGTGTCCCATAGGGTTCGATCGTCAGTCCTCTCTTCTTCTCCATCTATACATGAATGCACCAAAGGTCCTCACTGAAATTCCATCATATTTGGAGATGATTTAAAAATGTGGAAGACAATAATCCGTTCTGACTACGTGGAGAAACAAAGAGAAAACTTAAATACGCTGGCTACATGGTCCACCAAGTGGCTTCTAACGCTTCACGTATCCAAGTTTGTAGTTTTACGCTTGGAGGGTGGTTAGAGACATTTTCCAAAACACCAGTTCACTATAAATGGGGCGTCACCATAAGAGCTGTGTACGCACAAAGCTCCAGATACCTGGGTAAGCTCGAACTTACTGCCATTCGAACGTCGTAGAAGAGAGGTCCAAATGGCAAAGAACATCACGCCTGCCATCATACATGCTCTAAATGAAGAAAGACAATGGCCCCATCAAACGGGTGCCATTATGACCGAAAAACTGGTGGACAGTCTTGGGATTCTGTCATATCCTGAAAACTGATCAAGTCCAATTTGTTTCCCCAGTTCTATTAACAAATATGGTATAAACTGCTGTCGACCTTCCTTGTTATTCGCGGGTATGATTGTTCGCTCACACCCGAAGATTTCTCCGCGTTAGAGAATACGAGTCATCCGCGCAGTCATTCGTACAAGGTCAAATGCGAATGAACGTGCTCAGACCAACTGAAGTTTTCCCTCAGTCGGTGGATAATTCGGCCGCCTAATTCACTTCCAGGTGAAATAATGATTTCTGATGCAATAATTATATTCAAAAAATAATCAGACTGCCTGACTTTCGATAACGGACGACTCTCACTGCAGGATTATCTACGGCCAACTATAGATTTTTATCCTGATTTCATTTCTCACGTGAAGCGTTCATACAAGCCTGATACAAAATGTTCCCGTTACCCGTACAACTTACTGTATTTTGTGCTGATTGTACATACATGGATCTGGTATCTCACTTGTACATGAAAAACGCCATTTAGGGTTCCGCATATATCCCTCAAATACATGTGTGGCGACTAGCCATCCTGACTGGTCTGGCGTCATTGTTCAAGACCTCGCTGTCTCAAGGTCATTCACCCCTTGCAGCGAGCCGTCCCAGACGAGCTGACCTGAAGTCACACGACCAACAGCTCGGGCATACCTGCGTTCGCGCAGTCGCAGCTGCCCATGCGGCCACTTGAACGCGCCACCCCCTGCAACCAGCAAAACAAGCCACTGGGACACCACCCCTCGGCAAATGCAATACACGCTGACCGGACACCACTTGAGCTTGGCCCACGAGCCTACAAAAGCGGCTGCCACCACTATCTCAAGGACTCTCAGGCATGACTGGACGCAGTCAACACCAGCCCTGGCTTCGCCAGTGGCCACTGTCGCCTGAGAGGACAACTCGGGGTTCTGTGCACAATAAAGCCCTCATTCTGGTGCTTTCCGCCTCTCTCCCTTGCAATAGTGGGGTTCGACCAGGTGGTTGTAGCTCACAGACTGCACGCACACACACCGTCTGGCAGCAACGCATGTATGCGTATTCTGGGTAGTGAAGAACGAAGGCGCCACAAACTTTACCAAAAAGGCTTTCATTGGGAACCACAGACGACCCTATGGAGCTTTTCCAGTCTTTAGACATTGATATGGTTACAGACTACTATTTATCCACATACAATGACCCCTTTTGAAGATTTTGCGGAAAATTAAAAGGCTTTCAGGTAATAAACCCCCATGCTGGCGTCCGTATTGTAGTTGGTTGGACCAGATAGAGGACGGCACATGGTTACACTAAGAAATGGGACTGCCATGGCTCTGCTAGGGTCTGCAGGTCCCGTATGTTATTTTGAAGATATTTTGACAACATGGGTCCTTGATGAGTCCTCAGACCCTAACTTAATCGTTAAACATTAGCTTATAGATAGATAGATAATTTTTATTAAAGACCCGTCGGGGTCCCATCAAAGCAAGTTAAAATAAATTTACATGCGGGTTTTAGACGAGGTAGGCGGAATCTTCACAAAATGCAATTCATAGTTTCTGAATTAGAAGTCCATTGAGAAACATGATGATTGAGGGATGAAAAAAAACTCCTTACAAAAAGTTAAAAACCCCTCAATAAAAATAATGACAGAAAAAAGCGGGCAGGACTGGCCTGTAGGTGGCGGTATATAACGTAATGTTGCCGGTCATCGTCAGGGTAGCAATAAATCTCAGCCTTGAGGGGTACGAATGTGGGTCAGACAGGACTGGCTTGCATATGGCATTGTATACGGGATTCACAATTGAGATCGTCTGGGCCGGATTGATACGCCGCGTCCAAGAGGCCAGACGAGAGGAACCCAGATGCGATCGGCCACAGCACGCTTCGAGCTCAGCCGAGCAGTGGGGAAGGGAGGTACGACCGAACTACTAGTAGACTAGTACAAGTTTATGAATATCCACATAGAAGTATAATAACCCATCTACAGAACCCTCAGGGAAAACACTAGCAACGTTAACCCAGTCCCATTGAACTGCTGACATGCATATGACCTGTTTTTGAACCAATTAGGAATGCCCTTATCTATTTCAGAGACTTCTCATTAGTGCCAAGGAAGTTTAGTGTACGCAGAGGGCGTTCGTATGGATCACTGTCTACAGGTTTGCGGAGATATATCTGCGCTATATTTGCTTCTAAACCTCGTCCCAAAGCTTCAGTTCGGACCTCCAAAGAGATCAAAAGATGTGAGGGAAAGGTTGACCTTCACCCAAGACGACGCTAAGAACGTAGTAATATGTTGTTTGTATCACATAACTGTACCACAGTGTGCAAAGAAGTACTTCCATTGTCTTGCAATAGAGCTATTTGTAACTATTCATTTGCATTTTTATATAAGGAAACGACACGGGTCATCTTCCACTCGGATGGCAAGCGCTCTGTCCGTATTGACAACCTGAGGAGAGATTGAAGGGACACTGTCGACTCCATAGAAAATTCCTTAAATATCAGCCCAGGAATCCTATCCGATTTTCATGAAGACCCATCTTATTTCTTCGACAGAAAAGGCGACCATTCCAATGACGGGAGTTTTTCGGCCATTTCAGACTCTGGATCGTCTTCAGGACTCCACCGTTATCACTGGGCCAGAAGTTTTATTTTCAGTGGAAAATAAGAAAAAAACGTTTGCTATGCTATCTCTAGGCTTCACTGGAGGGAACGAAGCAAATAAAGCTTAACTTCTGGCAAGCGAAAATTTGCCCAATGCCAAAGGTGGCATCCTCTAAGTACCGAAATATTTCCATGTCTTTTGCAATGTCATCGAACATTAGGCGCCGCTCAAAGTACTCTCGTTAAATCTCATGAGAAAGTGTCGCCCATATCTGCGTCACAGAGGACCAGTCGATCACAGTATAGTATAAAAACCACTAGTAGCAGTTGGTGGTAGGGGGCGACACTGGTACAGTACAAAATAAACTGGGCAGTGGTTAGTTCTAGGTTTCATTTTTGACACTCAATTACGACAGCTGCCATCAACGTTTGAGTGGCCCCCAATAATAGACACGTCAATTACCTTAGTGTCACTGTAGCGGCCGAGGACGTCAAGGGTACCACACAACCACGTAACTGAATACCGAGGAAGAGATCCTGGCTTGCGTTGATCTGAATACGATTGTTAGCAGTTCACGATACTCATCCATACATAAAGGAAGAAGAAATGATCGGCGGACAAGAGATATAATGAACAGAAAAGGGAATCGCAAAGGAGTATAATGAGAGTTAAAGTACAAACGGGATGAGTTACAACAGTTGAGTGACCTGTCTGGGTGGAGAGGCGAGGCCAACATGCCAGCTGGAAAACCGGTGGGGAGCGCAGCGTTGGGGGCAACTGCAGGGAAGGGCCAAGGGGGTTGCCTATTTAGTGAGGGAAGCGGTACGAACGTTATGTCACGATACGGAGCGGGAGAAGGGATCGGCGGAAGAGAGTGGAAGGGACACCGGCCATCTTCACCAACATGCGGCTACGCCATCTCCATCCTAGGTCCGCTCGCCAAAAGTGTCACGGCATTCAAACAACCCTGCACAGATCAGGGGACGTTACATAGCCTCCTCCTGAGATGCGGCACTGTCCTCAGTGCTGCTGGAGTTGGAGCTCGGGAGGGCGGGGGAGGTGTGCGCTCCTCTCCATCCCACCGCTGCCACCAATGTCGCGGCCGAGTAAGGAGGGGCTCTGGGAAACTCGGGGAGGCCTGAGGTTGAATGTGATGGCTTGTGGTCTTTCGTATGGGTAGCCAAGGCAAACTCCTCTAAAAGTTCAGTTACTCCATCATACACACTAGCAAATGAAAGGGGTGGAGTGGACAAAATAGCGACAGATGAACTGGATATAAAAGTTTATTGGCTAAAGGTTGGCGGCACGATAGAAAAACAAGTTTAGCGCGATCTGTAATAAAGGTAAAAATAGTGGGTACAGACTACTAAACAACTATGAGAATACAACTTAATCCTATGAATCGACAAAACGCGAAATACGGAAAAAGATTGGTTAGTTGTGAAATAAACGAGACGGAAAACGAATCGGTAGGCCAGGGATACGGAAACGATAAGGAGAAGGGGACTTAGCGGAGGGCGCGTCGACAGGCGTCGACTCCAATCCACGTGACCCAAACTCTGAAAATGGAGGGCGGGAAGTAAAAAGGTCCGTTTAAAACAATCTGTCGTTACATCACTTCTCCTAACCATCCGACTGATCAATGCGATGGTTCGTCACCCTGACACCAACATCTCCAACGTTACTACTACCCAATAAACATTTCAAATAGTACAGATTCTACTGCTCTATTTAAACTTGTGTCCACGTCTTACTATATTGCGTTAATACTACTTTCGAACACAATGAACCTCCGGCATTGTCTGCCGAACGGAGCCCAAGCTCACATTTTCTAGAAGTCGGAGCTCCGGGGGAACCTTTATAGATATAGACAGAAAGCGCGATGACAATACCACAAATTCAATTCCACAGGTTAAGGAATCGACAGTCACTACAGGATAACATATGATCTCAGTGAGGGGGGGGGGATTACGCAAGAAGTTCGCGGAAAAACTTAAATGTGGCACTCATGGACTGCGGAGTGTAAAGAAACTGTGCTCACATAATTTCTAAAAAGAGGTGAGATTTTGTGTGTAGTTTAACAGCAATTGTTTAACGGTAAAAGCAGGAAGTCGCAGACTTGCGACCAAATATATATTCACGAGCCTAAGTGAAGACGTGGTGGAAGCCCTGATAGGATATTCGGTAACTCAGGACCTCCTGTCTAACGTTCAATACGGTCTTCGCGTTATCCGATTTAAATCTGGAAAGGCCTTTGATAGCATGCTGCACCAACGATTCCTCTGGAATTTATTACGATGCATGTCTTACGGAAGCTCCCTAGATGGAGCGAGAAGACCGTCGCCTGAAGTTCATATATAAATAACGGAGAACAAAAGCAGTCAAGGCGTACGACCATTAAAAATCAAAAGGAAGAAGAGAAAAGTTGTCCGTAAGCGGCTATTAGAGTGTCTCATGCCTTGAAAACCGACAAACATATGCTGTTTGGCGCATAAGCGTTTGTCTACTGAGGACGTTTTATGAAAGTAAACATGCACATACTTAATTGAGGGGATCCTAGTGTGCTCCTAGAAATAATTTTCTCAGCTTGTTGTCCGTTTTTCTATATTGCATGTTACAGATTGCAAGTTCCGAATTGAGCGTCTCATTTACCTTAAAACCGTCGAAGTAAACCAGCAGGTACCCTCATATTCAATACTAAGTATTCCATATTCTATACACTGAGAAGATTTAAATGCCAAATATGGATTTAATAAAGCCGCAGACGCGAGCCAAAAAGGTCAGAATGAATAAAGCACGAGAAAAACCCGGGCTGAAACGCCCCGAAACTGGAACCTTGAAGTTTTCGTTTTACTGCGTGGAGCGGACAAGTCATGAGGCGCGTGGACCCCGACGCTTCCACATCTAATGGCAGGAAAGTTGTTGTACTACTCGATCAAGCCTCTATCGAGACCGTCAAAGCAGCAGGTGGCAAGGAATACCAGCTTCTTAATCCGGACAAACACAAAGACAGAATATTGAAGTTTGGGCGCGATGTTTCATCAATTCGGCCGGACATAACACACCAATGCCTTTTAATGCTTCTTGATAGTCCACTGAACAGGATGGGTATGCTAAAGGTGAGACACTTTATATATATACAACCAACGCCTTTTTCGTTTGCCTAAGAGCCATTACACAGATTCGTGACAATGCCTAGGACCTGGTTTATCCTCATACTGTGGTGTACTGTTGTGGGGGAAACGCCAGGGAAATGAAGCCTGTCACATGAAACATGTGGCTGGAACACTGCCAACTGTGTGTTTAGGTGTGCCTAGCTGATATTTACTTGGCATTTACGTTGACCAGGCGATAGAATGACCTCCATGAACATCTTGGTCTAACTCCGTGCCATGGTACGGTCCACAAGTGTGGTCATGCGAGAAGAAGGAAAGTCATTTTGAGCTTGAGTGTACAATGTACAACTGGTGAGGAGTGGTTTGTCTCTTCTGTTTTCATTCATCTCGATCAGATCCCAGCGCAATGAGGGAAGAGCAGTATGCCTTTTAACTGGACTAGTTTTCTGGGATGTAGATGCATCACCAGATGTTTTTCAATTGCATTGGTTAACCGGTGTCCCTCTACCGTTTTTGTTCAATGCAGTGAACGACGTCTGTATGAGTTGCGTCCTTGACTTCTGATGTAGTGCAGAACTGAGGCCAGGTTCGCCAACCTGGTCAGATGTTTCGGAGTACTTAATCGGCAGACCATGTCACGTTAAAGCCGTCGTTTTCCCATTTAGCAAACTGGACGGTGTTGTTACCGTAGCCCAGTGGGATGCTCACATCAGGCAGGCAGGTGTGAAGAGGAAGGAAGTGACTTTATGTGGTCTTCGTAGGTGCGAGCTGGCTGACTTGAAGGGGGCGCAGGCCGTGTCTGCGTTTTCGTACTTCAGCCATCCGATTGACCAGCTGAAGTGTTTGTAGCGTAAACTTCCGCGGCATTATATGAGGTCGTTGGTCGTTGAATTGGCAGTCTTTCCAAGCCTGGAAGTGGTGTTTGACCATGGTCAGCAGAATCTGCGGGTAGGCAAGCAGGCCAATGGGGGAATCACTTCTTCCTTTGTAGGGTAGCGATCGCGTTCGGATCACCCTACCGACTGCTGTTTTTAGGTGGAGCTTGCACTTGGGTTGGATGTAGGATGCGAGAGTTAGAGCAACGGTGCGTGCGTGTTCTCTGTGTCCGCTGTTGATGACTCTCCTGGACTGTTCTCATGCTGCGTTTTAGCTGTCATGCTGTAAAGTCCAGGGAAATGAATGAATGCCCTTTAGGAGGAAGAAGTTTGGGCAACACCGTGACCCAGTAAAGGGGGAAGCTGGACGTACTTAGTCTTTGAAGGTTGCTTGATGTCGGGCATGTGAATTGTTGACTTCCTTCATTCAGGTCTTCATAAGGACGCAGAAGAACATCCTCATTGAGGTCAATCCGAAGACTCGGATTCCACGGACATTCGACCGGTTTAGTGGACTGATGGTGCAGTTATTACACAAGCTCTCCGTTCATGCCGCAGAGGGCAATCACGAGAAGTTGCTGAAAGTAGTGAAGAACCCCGTGACTCGTTATTTCCCCGCTGGCAGTCTGAAGATAGGGATGTCTTTCTCAGCCGATAGAATTGTCTCGCCCAGGGACATACCGCAGATGGCTGAAAAGAGTGCATCAGACGCCATAGTCATTGTTATCGGCGCAATGGCCCACGGTTCCATTGTGTCGACTGCTGGCGATTTCCTGGATGAAGTTGTCTCAATCAGTCGTTTTCCCTTGTCAGGTGCACAGACCTGCGCAAGAATTTGTACAGCATTTGAAGAGGCATGGGATGTAGAAAGTGCTAACCCCACTGCCTCTCAAAGGTGATCTCTTTTCGGACTTATGGCCCTGCTCCGACTGTATTTAACAGATTTTGTGTACATATCCATGTAATAATGTCAGACAAAACCTTTGCTCTTTCCAC
>CACRXP010000859.1:145061-173811 GCA_902702965.1 Spirometra erinaceieuropaei | reverse complement strand
TGAACGACGTCTGTATGAGTTACGTCCTTGACTTCTGATGTAGTGCAGAAGTGACGCCAGGTTCGCTAACCTGGTCAGATGTTTCGGAGTACTTAATCGGCAGACCATGTCACGTCAAAGCCGTCGTTTTCCCATTTAGCAATCTGGACGGTGTTGTTACCGTAGCCCAGTGGGATGCTCACATCAGGCAGGCAGGTGTGAAGAGGAAGGGAGTGACCTTATGTGGTCTTCGCCAGGTGCGAGCTGGCTGACTTGGAGGGGGCACAGGCCGTGTCTGCGTTTTCGTACTTCAGCTATCCGATTGACCAGCTGAAGTGTTTGTAGCGTAAACTTCCGCGGCATTATATGAGGTCTTTGGTCGTTGAATTGGCAGTCTTTCCAGCCCTGGAAGTGGTGTTTGACCATGGTCAGCAGAATCTGCGGGTAGGCAAGCAGGCCAAGTCAGGCATAGGGGGGTGTGGATTCAATTCTTCCTTTGTAGGATAGCGATCGCGTTCGGATCACCCTACCGACTGCTGTTTTTAGGTCGAGCCTGCACTTGCTTTCAATGTAGGATTTGAGAGTTAGTGCAGCAGTGCTTGCGTGTTCTCTGTGTCCGCTGTTGATGACTCTCCTGGACTGTTCTCATGCCGCGTTTTATCTGTCATGCTGTAAAGTCCAGGGAAATGAATGCCCTTTAGGAGGAAGAAGTTAGGGCAACACTGTGATCCATTCGTGTGGGGAATTTGGACGTAATTAGCCTTTGAAGGTTGCTTGATTTCGGGCATGTGAATTGTTGACTTCCTTCATTCAGGTCTTCATAAGGACGCAGAAGAACATCCTCATTGAGGTCAATCCGAAGACTCGGATTCCACGGACATTCGACCGGTTTAGTGGACTGATGGTGCAGTTATTACACAAGCTCTCCGTTCATGCCGCAGAGGGCAATCACGAGAATTCTCTGGACGTTTTATTGCATGATACTTTCGAATCGAGATCGATTTGATTCTGGAATCGCTGTTTTAGTTTCTCGTTGCCGTATCCTTATTTTGTCGGCCTGTTCGTTTTCAACCTGTCGGAATTATCTGTAGTTTGGTTTGCGACGCCTCTCTCCTACATTGATTTTACTATTCTTTGACCCACGTCGGTTTTGCTGAGGACCCGTTCTTGGCAACTCCATACGCGGCCGCCTTTCTGTACGCGACTGGAATCCTTCCGAGCATTAGAGATTTTCTGACAGGCATTAATATGTGCCTATTCCCCTGTGTCGCTTTTTGCGTCTCGAATGTTTGATTGGACATCGAGTCACTAACTTGTACATTCGTGAAATCGATCTCGCCTGGCATCGGTAATGGCTGTGAAAAGGGTTTCTTTGACTGGATGCGCTTAAATGCGATTCAACTCACGACGAATTCTCAGCCCGCAGGAGATCAGCCACCGTTAGTGGCAATAGGAGGCGTTTGGCGCTTGGGAATTTGAGAGCAGTCGTAGCTTTGTAGCGACTTTCAGACCCTAAAACATGCTGCAACACCTGTATTTCACGCCTATGAGTCTGACGTAGGGAAACCTATCACCTTGCTCAGGGCTTCTATCTGCGGAATACAGCTTCCTCGGTGCTGATGATGTTAATTACGGCCGAACCCTGCGAAGATTTGTATACCAGGCAACGACTTCGTACCACGGTGCATGCTATCCTTCTAAGCGGAGACTCGAGATGGTTTACATTTCGCCTGCCTCAGTTTCACTGTGTTACCGACATCGTACATAACTTGCCCGTGGCATGTCCTCGCCCCCGAAATCCGACAGAAGACAGGCATGCGGATGTAGTGGTGGAAGGACGCTCACCGATCGCTCTACGGTACTTACACTTCCCTTTGTATCTTGGGGCTCTGCCCCGAGCCCCGCCAGCGACCGCACAGCGGCGCGTCATAAAGGCATAATAGCATTGCCAACAAAGACAACCGAGACTGGAATGACCATTTCTGACTTATGAGCCGTCCTCAGCCAGTCATATCCAATGGTTAGGGGAGTTGGACTTCTAACCGACAGGTCGCGGGATCGAGTCCCAGGCGTTGCACACTTCGGAGATGGGTACGACCGGCTGACGACGGCTAAGTAGCCAGAAATGACCATTCCAGTCTCCCTTGTCTTTATCGGTAATGTTATTCTGCCGGTGTGAATGTACTAAGTTACACTGAAGGCCATCCTGTTCTGACAGACTGGAGGTCCACAAACACTGCTGATTTACAGCTCCTCGAGATATTCGACGACTGACGTATGTAGTGAATATTGTGGCGTCAGCTGACGTCCCGCGTTTGAGAGGTGGGACTTCACTTGCGTCCTGGCAGTGAAAATGCACCACGTCAGACGGTTTGAGCATACGCTACAGCGGACTGAAGGGGAACTCGTCCGGGGAACCATGTCACCAATACTCCGTCCGAAGTGCTGTCGTTGCAGCGGTCGATTTAAAATTCACAGTAGATATGTTGTTGCATGAAATGTTAACCGAAATTCTAGAATATGCTCTCGATTCGACACGATTACCTAAGTAAGTCGTAGGACCAGGTGCCACGCAGCACAATCCTAAAATATTTCAGTCATATCAGGATGCGGGCCTGTGAATGAGCTTCTTTTCAGTCGTCTGCAAAAATTACACTCTGTAAAAACGGCTACATAGAAAGGGGTTTACCCATCGGATTCCGATGCTCACATACACTAAAATAAATTGCATGGAAACCATGCACGACAGTATTTTTTTTGTCCACAATCGGCAGCAGATTACGGTTTTTCCAAATTTTCTGCTTAAAGAGAAAGTTTATTTCGGCTTTTGAGAGCCTTTTCAATTCGCAAACATTTTTTGCCCCACCTTCTGCTACGCGTGCTTTCAGGGTTTTTAAACCCCATGCCGTATGTATTCCGCCAAGGGAGCATCAAACATTAAGCTTCTGGGAAGAAGTCATATAGCGCTCTCAAAATCGTGCAATAGACGTGGACCATCTCATATCCTTTATAAGTGGCATTACTAAACATGCTGGTGCGATGCTGTATGAATGGACACTTCACGGTTTTAGAAATAGCACAATTAGAAACTCCTTAGAACAAAAGAATGCTCTGCCTGTAATAGAGTCACTGCACAATGTTTATTTATAATGTGACGTGCGAAAGAATGAGCCCCAAGGGTCGAGCCTTTTGCTGGTGAACAAAACTCATTAGGAAAGCCGTACCAGAGTGACTGCTCTTGGTGATCCAGGCTTGTCATCAGTACGAAGATCCAAAAGTCCGTCCTGAAATCCCGGTGTAAAATTGTAGCCCGATGAGAGCGATGGAGAGCACGAGAGGGGTGGGCGGTTTACAGCAGAGCTATTCGCAGGGAAAGAGAGAAAGAAGTCGATTTTTGTTTTGAGCTTATCAAAACGATAGTTACAAGGGAAACCAAAATGTGTCGATTTCTTGATTTCTCACTTGTGGACGTTGCTCTGACCACCGGTGCCGGTGTAATCCTTTCTGACGTCTCAACTCCTCATCATCCCTCCGTGCCCGCCTCGATGCGTCGAGATGTTTCTTAATCTCCTCATGCACTCTCCCGCCGTGGGATCCGAGCCTTCCAACAGATCCTCGCAAAAAAGTTTGACGGGACTGGCATGAACAAAGGCGTAAAAGCTTGGGCACGGGCGTAGAGAGGGTTCCACGCCACAACAAGTCTCCTCCAGGCACCTTTTCCAGACCTGGCGCACAATTCGGCCATGTTCATCTGGATGTTGTGGCCCCCTAGCCTCCATTCAATGCCTATAAACACACACCTCCGTACTTGTGTAGATTGGTACTCCTGCTGGACTGAAGCCCGTTTATTACAGTATGTGAAAGGCTGCATCATGGTCAAGACTTCCGTAAGTCGCTGGATCTCCATTTTCGGAGTTCCATCAACGGTTACGATTGGCTGAGCTGCCAAGTTCGAGCCTGCGAGCCTCCTAGTCCTTGGCACCTTTCTTGAGCACTCAAGCATTAGAACGATAGCCTACATTCCAGCAGCCATCGGTATGGTCTAGCGTTTCTACCGTCAACTCAACACCGCGTATGCTCCAATGGACTCAGCGAACTGGTCGGACAACCTGACTCTAGATCTTCTTGATATTTGCGAGACACTGAAGTCCCATCTGGATTTTAGCGCGGTTGAATTAGTGTTTGGCGCTACCCTTTGACTACCAGGCAAGACGATTGCCCCAACCTCCCGCGGTGCACATAAGCATCCTCGTAGTTTCGTGCACTGTCTACGACGATCCATATGTTCCCTATCACCGGTTCTGCCACAAACTCAACCGACCCAGTCACATGTTTGTTCTTATCTTCGTTCGCTATGACCCTGTGCTCAGGCTGTTGTGGTCGCCATATGAAAGATCGTATTGGGTATTCTCACACGCTACCAAGATCTGGCGAGTCCATCGCGGTGATAAGCGGGGGTGGTCAACATCGACCGAACCAAGACTGCTGTTCCAGAGGAACCGACAGACCGGATCCACAGGCCAAAAATGTTCTGACCCCCCTGTCCGCTGCACCGACCCCCAACCTTTCCTATCCCATGTTCCTCAGTGTCTACTGCCTCCACCTACAACCTCCTCATCCTCCACCAAAACTCCTATTTCAGGAGAACTAGATGCGATCACCGAAACAACATTTTTATGCGCCCGACGTTCCGGATCCACACTCGAACCCATCGGAGACGGTATCGGGTCTCAGCGCACAATCCAGCCTCCACACATGCCCCTCCAGTCTGCATTATAGTCAACGGAAGCCGTGTTCACTTCCGTGGTCGATTGATTACTCATGCTGCCTTCCAGTCCCCGACGGTCTGATGTTTTCGCTGCACGTCACTTGACCCCGGCGTGACGACAACTCGACGCCAATCGACGTGGATCCCTTTGCTGATTGGTTGCTGGCGGACAGAGCCCGGACGCGCGCACTTCGGGCCAGGGCTGACAACCCCAACGGCTGGCAGTATACTGCAGAGAAGAATTGCAACCACTGCCTGTTGAGTCGCTTGTACGTTCTCTTGCCGCAGTAAACATTGTTCAACTAACTCTGTCTTCTCCGGCTTTCCATTTGGGAAACCTTGTGTCGTTGGCCATTGTAAACAGACAGGCCCATGGTATACAGTGAGACGCACACACAATTTTACTGCGAAAGCAGAACGTGCATTAATAGCTAAGAGGAGCTCGAAAAGTGTTCACGCCTTCTGATGAGTTACGAAGCCAAAATCACGTTTACAGAAACCCCGGCCTCAGGAAGACCCGCCGACGAGGAGAACGGATTTAGGGAGCGCATACAAGTCACTGCGATTACAATTGACTCTTAGTCCCCCTTAACTATTCCTGTTTGAGATAAAGTGTACAGGGAAGGTAGGAGACAGGTCTGCAATCATTTCCTTAATGGCGTCTTTGAAATATAGGAGCACATAATGGATTAAAATGCTAATCAGACGTCGTGTGTGCATTGGTAGGACTTATAGTAAGTTTGATCCGGTTAGTGTATTAAAGGGAAAATTTTGTCCCATCCGGATCTGCAAAATCTCCAAAGCACTTTACTTGAGATTCCTGATCACTGGAGGTCCCAAGGTGAATCTTTGGAGTTTTAAGAACCTATGAAAGACTTTTGTTGAAGAACCCAACTGCTTAATGCATTTGATGACCGCACACTTCATGCGGCCTCAAAATGGTAGCCTGTGGTGCGTCGGAGGAAGCTTGAGAGGTTTTTATTTTTTGTCTTCTACTATTTAGTGGAACAAGGGGCCGATTTCATAATTAAAACTCGGTACTTCACGGGTGCCAGAGTCGTTCCTAGGTGTCTGCGGTGATTAAGTCTCGAAGAGCTAACTGGGGTAGTGTCGCATCCCGTGTCAAAATTGTACCTGTAACTTCACAAGGCAGACTGGACGCATGCTCGGATCGCGCCTACACGAAGGTTGTGCGATGAGGAGACGAATTATCGTAAGTGGTTGCCCACACCTACGAAATGGGTCATGAGTTTAAATTCGCAACCACCAAGATAATCGCTCACGCCGGAAACAGACAAGCCGAGAATCGATTGAAGCTTGAGTCCCGGATGAGAACTCAGTCAGTCGGTTTATCGATCTGGCGCCGGCGTACAGAATCCCGCGCAGTCACCTTCAGTCTTGCGTCATCGATCGATGATTGGATAGCCCTCCCTGCACTTGTCGGCCCTCTTGTCGCTGCCACTGTCACTGATGATGGACTGCCGCAGGATTTCCAAAGTTCAGAACAACAAACAAACTGTTCCGATGCTCGACCAGTCTTATTCTTTACTCATTAGTGTCTTTAGGCTAACGGGTTTCCCAGATGCAAATTACGCCTACATGTCCTGGCCGTGGGACTTATCTTCCCCGCACCGGTTTACCCTCTCAATTGCATCGCCCGGGGCGCGTCCATGTTAGCGCGAACATTCGCTATATCAGACGGTGGTAGGAGGGACGAGGGTAGGGAGTTGGTGAAATCCCTTGGAGAGCTTTCGTTTAACCTACCGTCTCATCGTTCTCAATTATAATTTCTACCTGAGTGCTCAGCCTTCAAGTTCGACTGGATAAACTGTCCGGTGTCCTGCCCTTCTGCTTTTTTTGAAAACGGAAGACAGGTTCACCGACAGGGTATGTTTTTCCCAAATTGGTATGCGTTAACACACCCCTACTTCCAGCGGCTTTAACGGCGCATATTTGATGTTTGTTCATTGTTGCTACGGTGATGACGCGCACACAAGACCATGACCTTGGGAGAGCTAATTTGCATGAGCGATCTTTAGCGAAAGGCACGTCCATCGTTTCCGTCCGTCATTTGGACTTACAAGAGCTTGTACATTGTCGCCATCGTCATGGGAACAAACACATCTGCTCTCCGTGGACCGGGGACCTCGGGAACCCACGCGATCGATAAGTGCGATGCTGCAACCGAATCGCCGCAGACCCCAAGTAGATGTGACCAAACGACTCAAGTCTCCACGGATGCTGTCAGCCCTGCCGGTAAGTCCTTTTTTCTCGTTGTCCGGATCAACCCATGGTTGACTTGTGGTTAACATGAAGCACTTTCGGAAAGTATTGCCTTACGTGTGGGTTCTCGCGTTTGATTGACAATGTAAAGTAACTAGATGAGCGCCAAATGTTTCAATCTTGACTAAGCCTAGGAAATAATCGGGGTAAAATCAGGACCACCTTGACGAGAAAGAGCACGTATGCTGGTCTGAGCTTGCGCAAATGTGCCTTACAGTTTCCTACAAAACGTGCATTTTTTTGAACTGAAAAGAGGGCACAACTTGAGGTGGTCGGCAAGATGCCTAAATTTTTGTAAGGTGACAGGGCCAAAGAGGTGACAATACTACGGTCGCAAACAACGATATTCACCGTATGCAACACAGTATGGTGAGTAGTGCATTAAATTGATTGTAATGACAGCAGAGTTGCACAGCATATGCTGAAATCTCTTCCGTCATTCATCTGTAGCCAGTAGTGGATTGCAGTTTTTACGGATTTTACTTTGCTGGTTCCGTCGATTTCAAGTAATTTTTAGGAATCCTGGACAGATGCAGTGTCCTTGACTCGGATGGTGAACAAGGACCTGCATAAAGTGTTTCCTGTGGAAACCCCTGTCACTGAAATTTCTCTAAAGGCCATACTGACCGACAGGACACAGAACTGGTCAAGTTCACTGATTGGATAATGAGACGGCTCATATATTTGCAATTCCGAGGACCAATCATAAATAAGTCCTGGTATTTGTGGATGCACACGCTGGAATCGGCCGAGGGACAGAACAGACTTCGTGAAGGTAGATTAGGACACAGAATAGTCGAAGACAAAACGTTAAAAATTGATCGCCAGATGAAAACGCTTTTCCGTTAGTAGAATGCGACCTTCTGAGAAATGAAACAGGCTGTAATAGTGGAGGAAACGTCAATGCAATGACATTGGCATTCGTATGCGCCGAAGTCCGGATCTGTTCAGCTTTCACGGTTCTGGTAGGTGTTAGAATCTCCCGAAAAAAAACACGTTCATTAGGTCGTGCAACTTTCAGTCAAAAAGGACGTCAGACACTGACGAAAATAGTTCAACATGGAAGAATACCCTAGTAGGTCGTTTAGCCATACTTTCAGTTCAGGTACTAGCTAAAAGCCGAGGCATATGTTTCGTTGAGTTTTTGCTCGTTGCAAGATATACAGTGTGTGACCGATCTCATTAAATGTTAGCCAAAACTCTGGAATGCGTTTCCGATTAGGAAGGATAACTTGAGTGGGGTTTTTATACTGATTATCATGCAACATAACGCTATAAAAATTCGGACTCGCCAGGATGTTGGCTTTTGAATGCACTTCCTTATGACCTCCTGTAGAAACCACACTCGGTAAAAAGTGACAACTTATGTAGCACGCCTTTTTCCTATTGGCTTTCGACGGTCTTATAAATTAAAATATATTTTACAGAAAACGTGCACAAAAATGCATTATTTTGCTCATTTAGTAGAAAATCACATTATCTTCATAATTTATGCCCGAAGAAAATGTACATTTAGGTTTTAAAAAGTGTCTTATTATGAGATTTTTAAGAGCGTGCGAAGTCCATGCATGAAAGACCGCACATGTCCGTTTACTAATGCTCCCCATGAAATGTACAACACAGTCCGGTTCAATAGCAAAATTTCATGAAATCTATATGGTATCTTCTTAAAGGCATAGAGGAATATATGGTTTTCCTTACGTAGAAACCATGCACCTTGTAGACTGAAATTGCCCAATGCTGTTGCAATGGCAGATCAGGCTGAAAATTATTCGCGAATCGGGAAACTTTTTTAAAACTTAAATATACACTTTCTTCGGGCATAAATTATGAAGATAATGCGATTTTCTACCAAATTAGTAAAATAAAGCATTTTTTGCACGTTTTCCGACATATACGAGTATGATGCAGACAATTATGTGCAGCAAAGACCTCCTCAATGCAGTTAGAGACATTCCCGACCGCTGAGTTCAATTGCGTAGAAGTTTTTGCAGAAATTCCGAAGAGAATTTGAACCTAGTTGAAATAAGCAGCATGATTTGAGAGTGGGCATGAGAATGCTGTGGATACCGGAATACGTAGACAAGTACCTTAATAAATTGTTGTATTACAATTTCTTTCAAAACCACGCTCATCTCTTCCCTCAAACATTAACTTTGGAGAAGCCATAATTGCCTAAAACGCGAATTAAAGTCATGCATTTCTAGCAATATTTTAGCGGCAACCTAACTGAATTTATTTAAGCGCAAATAAATGTAGAAGTTCATTCATTTGCAACCTTTTATGAACGACGTGACACCCGAATGCCGCACATTGTATTTTGAAATGTCTTTCCTATCGCTATTGGAAAGTTTAGACGGAAATTCTTTGGTCTCTTAAAATGTCTTTCTTCGACTATTCGTCTGTGAGCAGGTCAGTTGGATGAGGGCGAATTTTTACGTAATTTTTTCCGTGGGCATGAGGGTCAATCATACAGTTTCTACATCACTTGGAGAACGAGATACTGTTAGGTCTTGTGCTAAAAACGAAATTGCAGTTGGATTGTGGCAAAGCAAGCATGTACAATACAGTCGGGAACTGAACACTCTGACCCGAATGACCTAAATAATGGTAGGCTGATTTCTGACTGGTCCTCTGCCTGAGTACAAACACAGACTCAGGATGCGAAAACATCACAAGGATCAGGGGATTTTTTTTTAAAAAAAGGATCACCCATGACGGTTAGTCTTCCATGCACAAAATTGTTTGACCAGAAAACCCAACCTGAAATTGTGAGAATTTTCAGAAATGGGGCATTCCCACTTCCTAGCATCCTTATTATCAATGACTTCTCCTCGCCAGACTCTCTCGAGACGTATCCACTCGTGTGTTCTTGAACAACAACAACAACAAGAACTGATACAGATGACTTAAAAAGGCAGTAGTATGCGTTCGTTCAGTAACAGTAAAAAGTCACCCTGTCATAGCAACATATCCCAAAACTCTTGTAATTGTTTTCCGCCAGAAGAAACGAACGATGAGCAGCGGGAAGCCACTACAAAGCAATTCTGATAAATGACGTATTAAGGATGACGGGAGTGCCAATTGCTGGTTTATTCGCGGCCATCAGCCGGCCGAATACCAGCTAGGGCTTTGAAACTGCACTATTCGGTCCTTGAGTCAAACGGGCCCACGCTAGATCAAAACGGGGCCAAATCGGGGCACGGCGCGCGTTAAACAGGCGGCAAAGAGTCCACGCATCCCATAGCAAGCACCACACATGGGAGGTGTGGTGGCACGCCTATGCGCAGGCCCTGCGCCGCGCCAGCCACTGCACTCTATCTCAGCACCAGATGGTTGACAGACTTGGATATCCGACTGGTTCGCGGGAGAGGGAAGAGGTAGTGAGACTGACTCTAGGGAATCCGCCCCGCGGCACTCCAGCGCATTCCCCACCATTAAAAAATCTGACGAGCTGAAAGTCGTGGCTTGACATGCTGACAGTTGACTGACTAACTCGGATTTCTCAGAACGGAGAGTCAGCCTCAGTGGCTCCTTCTCTATAGCACTTCCACTTCGATGGAACCTGGGCCGGCCTTTTTTTGTTCTGGGGAGACCTGGTCCACTGTGCGGGGACCAGGTCGTGTATGGTCCGCGTAGATGGGTCGTACAGCTTTGTCAGCCACTGCGCCTAGGCCCGCCACCGGTCGTCCTGACTCTGTCTTGCCACCGGGTCCAGATAGACAAGGGAGTCAGAGTGCTGCATATGCTGGCAATTCTGCCATCACTATAAACTTATTCTCGAGTCAGGTACCGTCCTGAGCCCACAACCGCATGGGGTGGACATTTTCGTTAGTGCGTGACGAGTCAAATGTCCTAACATGGATCCACTGCCGCATGCCCCATGGGTTATGACTGGCTGTATTCAGAGTTACTGGGAAATGGTGCTCGTGGGTTCATCCTTAAGGCAGGCCTGGTTTACGAATGCCAGGAGGCCATAAATGACCACTGGGTTCACTTTTGTCTTTGTCGAAAGTACTTCTAGATCAGTGTTGGCTTGTGACTGAGCGGCTGCCCCTGTGGGATTTTGACCTAGACCCTCAGAACGAAACGGAGCGTCTGTATTACAATATGCAGGTAAAATAGGAAAGGGGCCGTCATTAATTTGCGACACAGGTTACCAGCAGAAAATTGGGCAGTCACTTCGAAACATGCCGCTGAAAATAGCTAAATGTCCATTTACATATTTCACCCGATTTTTTTCTGTCACTGCCGAACCGTGGCCTCCAGATATATTTAGCAACCAGCAGAAAATCAAATAAACATATGCCTCGGCTTTTAGCTAGTACGTGAACTGAAAGTATGGCTAAACGACCTACTAGGATATTCTTCCCTGTCGAACTATTTTCGTCAGTGTCGGACGTCCTTGTTGGGTGAAAGCTGCACGACCTAATGAACTTGTTTTTTTTTCGGGAGATTCTAACACCTAGCAGAACCTTGAAAGCTGAACAGATCCGGACTTCGGCGCATACGAATGCCAATGTCATTGCATTGACGTTTCCTCCACTATTACAGCCTGTTTCATTTCTCAGAAGTTCTCATTCTACTAACGGAAGAGTGTTTTCATCTGGCTATTAATTATTAAAGTTTTGTCTTCGACTATTCTGTGTCCTAATCTACCTTCACGAAGTCTGTTCTGTCCCTCGGCCGATTCCAGCGTGTGCATCCACAAATACCAGGATTTATTTATGATTGGTCCACGGAATTGCAAATACATGAGTCGTCTCATTGCCCAATCAGTGAACTTGACCAGTCCGGCGCCCTGTCGGTAAGTTTGGTTTTTGGAGAATTTTCAGTGACAGGGGTTTCCACAGGAAACGCTTGATGCAGGTCCTTGTTCACCATCCGAGTCAAGAACACTGCATCTGTCCAGGATTCCCAAAAGGTTACTTGAAATCGACGGAACCAACAAAATAAAATCAGTAAAAACTATCCAGCCCTTTTTATTTTGATTCTTGTTTCATGTGACACTTTGACCGTCGTGGCCGACGATATCCACCGGGTGCTCCACAGCAGGCGGAGACCAGGCACGGTGACTTGCACGTTAAGTACTTTATAGTGAGGGAAGGCTTGCGCAGCACCTAACGCGCTCTCCCCTCCCCCACCTGGGTCCGGTGTCAAGACAGAGCCAAGAAGACCGGAAGTGAGAGGGAACAGGTGGATGACACGAGGAATGAAGCCTCACCTAGGCGTACCACCCCACCATAGAGGCCACGTTATGAAAGAGCCATTGCAGCCTAACTCTCAGACAACCAGTCGGCCTCTCCAAACAAACACATCTACTGGGCCGACTGTTAGCAGGCAGGTTAGAAAGAGAAGGGTGACACAAGTCCCTGAGTAACCACGCACACGGCCTGTATACCCAGCAGGAGCGCACACGCATCTGCCGGCAGGGAATTAGAAGCCAGATAACTGTCAGCGCACACCAGACAGCGAGGGCCATGGTTTTTTTAAAGCGTGGCATAGCATGTTCAATGTATTGACGTGCAAAATTTCTAGGATACACCATTTTGGGAAAATAACTAAGATAATTTAACTTGAGTCGGTAGTTTTCTTTGTCATAATGATGTTTTTACTCTATGAAATAGACTATTGACGGCAGCCCGCTTGCGAGAGATCGAGTTACTGCTCTCATAGTGTAGGATCGCTCCTGTATCTGCTGCCTTTTCGGAGGACACGAGAACTAATTGATGCACACGACGACTAAGTACTGACACAAACGTGACGGCAAGACGTTCTAGGACTCCCTCTCCCCTGCCTCACTGTTGCCCTGACTGCATACGCAAACCCATCTTAGCATTACTGTCACCCACCTATAAATTCGGCGAGGCGCGATACCACACTCACCTCCTATGATGGAAGCTTGTTTGATTTTGAAACGTCAGGATAAAACAACTATGGTCCCCTAGACCATCCTTTCTTTTCATATGCAGATGTACATATATATGATGAAAGGAGGAAGTCCGTCGGGAATACAGTTTTACTCGAAAATTTTCGAACTGGTTGCACCAACCCGTCGTCAGACAAAGTGAAAAGTGAGAGGTGGGATTGTCACACTGCTGATTGAGGACATATATATATATGCATTCGAAAATGGACCTTCCGAAAAGCACAATTCAAAAGAGATAAGTCCTTTAGGAAAGATAGCAGAACTTATTTCGTAACTTTTCGACTTTGCTTCCACAAGTCGTCCTTAAACGTGAAGTAAGCGTGCAAAATAGTTAAAATTTAAACGTGCCTAAAACTGATGTTGTCCTGGATGGAAGCGAATATGCGAATCCCAGGTTCTTGTTGTAAAGAAGATGAAGACCCGATCTCTGGGACAGTGGGTTTATTAGTCTGAGCTTTCGGTCTCGTACAGGAGGCCATCGTCAGAGACTGTGAGTAGGCAACATCAAATGAGTGGTTTTTGTAGTCGCGCCATGAAGGGGGGAGGGAGAAATATGAGTGCAGCGGGTGGTATTCGCGATAAGTTGCGTCCCACGCCGTCTCACGGTGGCGTGACTGCGTGCACCCTTGGCTGGAAATTGGGTCCTGTCATTCTTGTCAGTCAGCCTTTACTGTGGCTTGGTATCACGTTCCAATTAGCTAACACCTTTTCCACTTTTCCTTGAGCTTTTTGTACACAGCGTCTAGTCCGATGTACCGGTTGATGCACGAGTTATCAGAATGAATGACCTCTAAAAATTCGCGGCCTTTCTTAGATGAACAGACAGCTGAAATGTGAGTCTTGTTCCATGAAAATTTTTGTCCAGTTTCCAGCGTAAGCATGAAAGCCTGGGACAAGTGGTCTCGCCCTCTTACTGCCAACTAATGCTCGTGTATTCGTGTAGAGGCAGATTTCCAGTTCGATCACTATAAACCGCACTGCAGTTTTCGCATGATATCTTATAGACGACTTCTTTTTATCTGAATAGCCAACCCTATCCTTAGGGTGTACAAGCCGGTTACGAAGTGTAGTCGTCGATTTGTGCACCACGTGTATTTGGTGCCTCCACAGGTGCCTTTCAACTAGTTCGGACACATTCCTAATGTACAGAAGTGTTGGCCAGTTTTTTGGTTTGAGCGTCTGGTCGGAACTAGATTGTTCCTCGCCTGTCAGATTGCGGGACGTGCTCGTCTTTTTTGCCTTGGGGCTCACTCTTGTGCTGATACAGGCCGTCTCACAACAAATAATAATACATACAGAGACGGGGTGCGGTGAGAGACAAGGAAGACTAGAATGGCCACTTCTGGCTCACGACTCCTCGTCAGTCTACCATATCCAACCCTAGGTTTGGAGAGCCGAGGTTCGAAGTGGGATTTTCTGGTCACTGAGTGTTGGGTAGTTCAATACTCTACCACTGAACCACAGGCTCGTTGTCCTGTCGGTTGTGATCGGGTATAGTAACTATAGCAAAACGGGGCTTAACGGTCAGATGACAAGGACTGCTCCACACAAAGGGCCCGTGATTCAGTGCTAAGGCATTGGACTGCCTAAAACTCAATGACCATAAGACCCAGGTTCGAACTCCAGGTCCCCCAAGCTTGTGGTTGGGCATGGATGGCTGACGACGACCAATAAGTCCGAAATGGCCATCCCGTTCTCCCTTGCATTTGTTGGAGTTCATTTCAGGGCATATGTTTTGAAAGGAGTATCGACAGAGACAATGAGGACTTGGATGGCCATTTACCGCACTCGATCGGCTGGGAAACTGACAACTTTAACCCCACTTGTCGGCATAATCACGTAATGAAAAGTGGGATTGAAGTAGTCTGGGACCGGTACTGGCCAGCTGACGATGTCCACTAAACCCTAAGTGGCCACCCCGGCCTTCCTGGTCTCTCTTGGTGTCCCTCATCTGCAAACATTTATTCAAAGACAAGCATTTCTAGGGTTTTTGGAGAAAATACATGAGAGCATCCAGAGAGTTGACTCCGAAAGGTTTTTCCTCGTTAGACAAAAATTAAGTAAGGAAGCAGCATCCCAGTGCTCCGGTGGGTTTTTCTTGAAAGGATTCCCACCTATCCCTTAAAATAATAGAACAATGACGTAGGCAACAGCGGATACAAAGTTTCTGTCCCGCTCCGTATAAATGCACTCAGTAGACCGTGAAACTAAATGAAGTCCACATGCGAATTTCAAATCCCATTCGTCTTCCATTTCTTCCCCTTCTCCACATTTTTCTTCAATATATTTTCCCCCTATTTATCATTTTCTGCCCATTGCATCAGATCTTATGCTTAAATTCCCCCCTAGTCTGACTGAGGCCGTCCTACTCTTATTTACTAGTGTCTACAACTATCCAGATTGATGGCCTGATCTTAATAGGTGTACAGTGCGCAGTCGGAATTGGAAGAATAGGTGGGGCGACCGTCTTGCCGCCAGTTTCTGAAATGACAGCTGCGTCAACCAGCAATTCGATATCTCGCTGAAAGTGTTGATTTCAAACTCATCAAGTCCTGGCATAGATTAAAACTAAGCTGTACATGAGTATTCTGCCACCTAGGAGAACAACCTCCTACTGCACCCTATCTGGTCTTTTTTAGACACAGCCAGAAGGCCTGACTGCGCACATGAGAGAGGACATTCGGCCGCCTGCGTGGTGACATGCCTCATGCGCCAGGGTTCCCTTAAACTCCTCGAAACTCTCAACAACTGGCGTCTGGAATTAAACAGCCGGGAGAAAACTGCCTCCTCCCTTTTTTCAGCGGTCAAACCGGACAGGAGAAGCAATGCCAGTTGCAAACACTACCCAAGCCTTCAACGTGATCTCAATCTTCGCAGATGTTACTCCGAGGGGGAATTAAGTGCCAGCGAGGATGAGGAAGAAGACGTGGGGCAGGGGGGCGCAGAAAGCAAGTCCCTTGCCGAGAGTGAGCCCGATGTCCTAGCCCACATCGGTACCAAGCTCTCTAGCGCCTCCATCCCCACTGCAGGTCCTCCCGTTCCACCAGTTACGTTGCACTTGCGTGATGACGAACAGCCTACAGCCGAGGTGGAGACGCAGACAGGCGCTAACAGACGCCGGCGTGAAGACAGCAGTTCGGTGGCGGTGCAGGCCACAGCGATGTGTATGATGGCAACTCAGACGCCAGTGCCGACTCCACGAAGGGTACCAGTGAGGCCGGTGAATGCTGCCAGGAATTCGAGACTTTCGCCAAACGCCGTAGGTCCGCCGAGGGGTAGGAGACCCGTGGTCGCACGTGGTGAAGCCGGAGGCGGAAGGCCGAAGGTCTCGGCAAGAGGGAGTCAATCCAACCCAGCACCCAATTACGCAGAAATCGCACATACCGCCACCTCGATACAGTCCTTGAAACAGGCTCTAGCCAAGGCCAAATAGTCGTCCACATGCACTGAGCTCTGACTCTAAAGGAGACCTTGAAGCTGCTGAACCAGTGGTGCACCCGCCTCCAACCATCACCACCATCGCCACCAACACAACCCTCACCTTATCTCATGCGGTTTTGGGGCCAGGAAACGCACGCGAAATTACGAAAGAGATTTTGGAGTCTATAAACTGATAAGCAGATGTCAAAACTTCGATTCTGTCCACTTTTCAGGAGATTTTAACCTTCTAAAGTTTGAGAAAATCCCCAAGAATAAAACACATCATGGCTATTGAACATGATTTAGGTGGCGAAATCGACTGTGACTGTCGGTCAGGATCTATCATATATCCTCTCCTAGGGAAGAAGACAAGAATGAGGACCTTACACATACAGTAAGTGGGCTAACTCGTGAAATGTCAACCGAAATTCCGAAATATGCTTCCGTTTCGAAAAGATTAGTTAAGTTGGGTTGCGAAACCAATCATCGTACAACATACTTCTATAGTAATTTCAATTATCCCAGGACGCCGGCTTTCGAATAAACTTCTTTTCGGCTGCATCCAAAATCCATACTCCGTAAAAATGGTTACTTAAGTATCATGCATTTTTTCATTTATTCTAGACGTCCTTAAGAATTAAATTATATTTCATGAAATACATGCATACATATGTTCATTCTTTTGCTTATTCAGTAGAAAATTACGTCTTCCTTCAATTTTACACTGGAAGAAAGGGTGTAATTCGGTTTTAAAAAAGTTTATAATTGTGAGATTTTTTAATACCGTTAAATGGCCCTTCATAAAACGTCATGTCTCTGCATTTACCGATGTGGCTTGTAAAGTTAACAATGTGGCTCAAATCCGCTGCTTAATTTGATGAAACCCATATGGTCTCCTCCTAATACCTCAGAGAACGGCTTAATTATACGGCTTGTAGTTTGGGAACTCTGAATGCAAGTGTAACGGCAGGTCGGGTTCAACATTATTCAAGAACTGGAAAAGTTTTATAAAACCAAATTATACCCCTCCTTCGTACGTAAAATTGAAAGATGACGGAGTTTACTACTGAATGAGGAAAAGAATGAATGTTTTTATACATGTTTGCCACGAAATATAATTAAATCTTTATTGGCATCGAAAATCGATGGAAAAATGCATGCTACTTAAGTTTTCATTTTTTACGAAGTATAGTTTTAGCATGCAGCTGGAAAGAATTTTATTAGAAAGCCGGCTTCCTGGGGTAACTGAATTATTATAGAATTATGCTGCACGATGATTTGTTTTACAACCCTACTTAATTAATCATTCGAAACGGAAATGCATTTGGGAATTTCTGTTGAGATTTCATGAGTAAGCCAACTCACTGTACGTGTAATGGAGTTGGCCTTGCGTTAAATTTCAGGAAGGCTAAATATTCCCACGCTCTTGGCCGAACAATAATCCTAACCTTAACCCTCTTTTCCCTGGAGTTTAGCACCTCGCCGCCTAGATTACGGGCTGCTCCTGGCTCCGTGTCTTAAGACGGTGGGGGAGGGGGGGTCAAAGAGCATATAGGCGATACCTACCAGACTCAACTGTTTATTTTCGGATTCCCTAGTCTGACAATTGAACAGGACGTGTGTGGCCAGGCATCGGGACTGCCATAACCATCGCCGTGGGGATGTGTCCTTCCTGTTTCAATGCCCAGAAAAATACGCAATTCTGGAACGAATATCTTGTTTAACCATTTCGAGGTGATTGAATAGAGCACTGCGTCTACATTATTCTCAATAAGTTGAACCAGGCCTAATATCTTGCTGCCTATCAAGTCTGCAAAACAGAACACACACACACCGGGGGAGGGGAGATTAGTTGGTGTAGTAATCACTGCCTTCCGTTCCTTGAAGGCTGCAAGCTCTCTAACAGAATAGCATTACCGACAGCGCCAGGGGAGACTGAAGTGGTCATTTGCGGGTAACTAGGTGTCATCAGCCAGTCACACCTGTGGGTCAGTGGTTAGGACGTTGGATTTCTAACTACCAGGTCGCGGGATTGAGACTCAGGTGTTGCGAAACCTAGGGGGTTTGGTATAGCTGGCTGATAACGGCTGACAGACCCGAAATGGTCGCTCCAGTCTCCCTTGTTTCTGTCAGCAGTGCTATTCTGTCCATTTGTTGCTGTGCGGCTGCTGGTGGGGCTCGAGATTGAGTCGCAAGGCGCAAAGCGGGACGGGTGCGCCTCTCAGCTGACCTAGTCAGGGTTTCGAAATATTCGCCATCAAGGTTACACTTTAGCTATAAAATCTCTACTGCATTTATACTAAAAGACAACATTTTACCCAGCAAGCATAGCTTGGCATAAAATCACCGTGAATTTACACAAAGCCGCCCAGGAGAAAAGTCTGCATTTGAGCTCTGCATTTAAGACTCACAGACGACCGCAAAACGATAAAAAAGGAAGGAGAGTGGAAGGATTCGGCTAATTCAGGGCCAGGACAGTGTGATGAAGGCAAATAAGTTGGGAGGGAACACCCTTCAGCAAAGATCCCTAGGACCATGTCCCTTAGACCCGATTTGGGATGAAGTAACTGATGTATTGTGAGGACTGAAATTTAGAAGACCAGATCTGGGCACCTCAAATGTTGAGCATTGTGCTTATTAGTCTAGCATGCTTTGAAAAAGTCTTTCTTTACACCGAATGGGCTTTCAATTAATGTTACTGGGCAATGAGTTTGGCGGAAGCCAACTTTTGTATTCACGCAATTTTCCATGTTAATAGCTGGCCTAGACCCCATCCGCGAATTAGTACACGTCTTTATACTCGAGGGCATTAATCTGAACAAGGGAACTTTAACAAATCGATACACACCAATATGAAAGTAATTTTTGTTCCGCGTAAATCCGGTGAGGCAAGATCTAAGTAGTTATGTTATTTATTAGAAAAGGCGAATGTTTTTTCCCTCTTTGCAGAATTTCGATTTACGAAGTCGTGCGACCTTAAGCCATAAACAGCAGTACTAGGGATGACATAGAGTATTTGTTTTGGCAAACGCCTAGCCCTAGGCGAGGTTTAGTTTTGAGGCCCTACTTGAGTGATAGCATATGGTTAGCTTTCTAAAAAAATTTGGTAGATGCGAATACGCCGACTTTACAAATATCATGTATTTACATCTTCCTTACCACTTTAGCCCAGCGAATGATTGGGCCACGGGGCGAGGAGTACTCATACGCCAGCCTCGGCTACTTCAGTTATCAGTTCACACGCACTTCCCTCCACCTGGTTCGAGCCCTGCTTGGACTCTCTTTATTATCCTTATCCAGCGAGCGGCCAAGTAGACTTGTTAATATATTTGTTCCGACGATGCGGAACTCTGTCGGTTTCACTACAGTGGTCATGCACCGCGAATTACCCCCGTGGTACCCTTAATAGCCTTCCAGCTGTAACTGTGCCCCCATATCCTCCTAATCCAGCGAATGACTGTTTTTTGGGGAGGAGTGTGTACACGCCACCTTCAGTCGCTTCCCTGCGCGTGCCTTGAGCTCTGCTTGCGTTCTCTTTACCTTCTAATCCTGCAAGTGGCTTAGTTGTGTATGTTACATAAATTGTTTTAATAAACTAACGATGTGGCACCAAGTAAGTGGGGCTGCAGAACCAAACCCCACCAACGCCTGCTCTCTCAGAATATGCAAGTATTCCATAAGCAACCGTAAATAGCAGCATGATAAAGCAACCACCTTAGCAGTTGAGGTGAAGTACCGTCTGTCTGAAGGACCACCACGGTTCTAAATTCAGAAGGAGTGTGCATGAAGAGGGGCACACGGTGGACATCGCTGTTCGCGACGGTCGCTCGAACTGCCATGAAAAATCTGAAAGCAAACGCGGACAGGCGTCTGGAAGCTAATTCTCGAGGTAGAAAGGAGATTGTAGCAGTGTCGAATCGACATATAGGTACAGAGTCGACACGCTCTGCGACCGAAGGCATCCGAGAAACAGGGAATATAAAGTGTTTCTGAGAGTGGAGTCCTTTTCTCCGTTGGGACAGTATGAACGCAAGGAACGTATTCATGAGGGTGTGCCAAAGAGTTGATAGTTTGCTTTGCATACACGGAATGTATGAAAACATAGATAGTAAAAAAGGACAACAATGGCGACAAAAAGATTAGTTGGAGGCGGTGTGAACCGTTATTTGTTGAGCATGAGAAAGTCTAAAAAGCTAAGTGATAAGTACACGTCAAGGCATGATCCTATGGCTCAAATGGTGGGGTATCTGGCTTAGGAGTTCGATCGCCATCTGACTGCATCTTAATCTTAACCCTTTCGTAGTCTGTGACTGAGGTACAACTAAGTATTATCGGCAAAAACGTCAGAACTCGTCATTCCAGTGCCCATGGGCTCCATCGGAGACGCGACCTGTCACCTGAAACCTGATGACAGAGACTGATATGAGAATTGTCGACCATTTTAAACGTTGCAAACTTTGCTCGCTCGTTCAGCCTCTTCAAGGAAATGTCCTTTTCATGCGCAGAAAATGTGTACACGTAATTTTATCAGGCGTAATGTTTATGAATTTGAACGAAAGTGGGCGTTGCGATATACATATTCGGACAATTTCCTATGTTAAGACCTGTCCTAGACTTCAGTTCCGCATCGGAGCGTGTTTTTCTTTGAGAAGAGAATAATTTACTCTCGAGAGTTCTTCTAAATAGAGATTGCATTTTTGCCCTGTGGTAACAGTGGAAATCCGTTTGCTAACACGCAGGTCATTTTTGGAGAAGCAAGGGCTTTATCGATTTCCAAAATTCATATTAGCAAATCTGCGCGATTCGGTGCCCTGGAGTTCACTAATAACTAACGCAGGGAATCATTCGTTTAAATGTTCCGAAATTGTTTCGCCGTTTGGAAAACCCCACGTTTTGTCACCACAGTGACTACCACTAAATAGTCATTTTCAGTTTTGAACATATGGAACGTTGCTTTTCGTGCGGTCTAGCTTCCGTACTTCAGAAGAAGAAGAAGAGGATGCGACCACTGGAACAAGAAGTTTATTGGCCTGACGGTTGGCATTCTCATTCGAACCCATCAACTGTGCCTAATTCGACAATGAAGTTTCCTGTTTATCTGAATCTTCAAATACGACCCAAAGGACCTTCTACATGAGGACAAAGGTCTCATTACTCGCTACTTCGGCAAATACTTTCGAGATGTATCTTAGTTTAGAGGTTTTGACAAGCACATAATATATGATCTGTCTTTTTGGGGCAATCGAATGAAAATACTGAAAATCATGAAGAATTCAGCGATATTTCAAAGGCGATTTGAAACTCAATATTATTCAGAACAAACGAAGAGTGGAAATTAATTTAACGAAAGAAAAGTTTTTACATACACATAGTGGTATGTCAATCCTATTTAAGATTATTAGTAATTGACCGGCCTGACAACGTATGTCCTTATGAAAACCTTTGTTCCTATGGCGTGCCTATCGGCGAGATCAGGCAAAATCCTGTTTGCCTCATTGCATCGCATCTCAATCAATTCGAAATCGTAAAGAATGCAACGAATCCTCAGGCAACCATTTCGGGATCTATACTCAGAATATAGGCTGTTTGAAAACCGTCATACCTGAAATTAGACTAATCCTTAAAGGATATTTAAATGTAAATTTTACTAAAATTTTATTTTCAGAGATTATTCAATTTGCGCCCTCATAGATACTTAGTGTTTTGAATGGAAAGGTTTTCTGTACATATAAAACTGAAGTTTACCAAATTACAACCACTTCTGACGCTTACGGGTTTTTCGCCTTTTTAACAAGTTGGCATTTCTAAACAACGTAGCATTATCTCTAATATTTCTTTTATATTTTTCATCCGCCTAAGGTTCTTGTTTACTAACATCGATTTTGGATCCACACATTGGTGTCGGTTTGCGAGTGACTAGCAATCATTCGTAAATTTCGACACATTTCATGAGCTAGGTAACCTACTGTAATTGAAACGAAGCTAATTTGCCAATACTAGCCATACGATGAAGACGACTACTTCTGCAAACAGGCTGTCTCGAAGACCATTGACCCGCTGTTTAAGGGCCACCGCCTTTGAGGTGCTATTCGCACACATCAAGGGTACTAACGCGACAACTTCGTCCTCTTAGGCAGCACACTGTCACGCTGCATCGAAAGCGAGGCCGAAATGACCCATCGGATCACCAAAACCATCTAAGCATTCGGCCGGCTACATAATTCCAGATGAAATTGCCACGGTCTCCACCTGAACACCAAACTGAATATGTACAAAACCGTTATCCTAGCGATGCTGCTGAACGGTGCAGAAACCTGGACAGTCTCCGACAAACAAGTGCGGGAGCTCAGTCACCTCCACCTTAGTTGTCTCGACGGATACTAAAACTGAGGTGGTAGGACAGGATTCCAAACTGGAATTCTCAGCCCCCATGTCACACTGAGGCAACTGCAATTACAGCTTAGCGGTCACCTCGTGAAAATGGACAATCCTCATATTCCAAAACAACTCTTCCACGAAGATATCGCCACAGGCACTTGCCAACAAGGTTTAACCTACCGCTACATGAATATCTTGAAGAATCCCTTTAAGCGGCTACAGATCAACCCGAAGACTTATGTGTATATGTATATGTATATATTGAAGGGTTACAGAAACGACTGGCCAGGAGAAGAGCAGTGAGGATTAGAGCAGCCATCTATAAAGCTAATTGTAACTCCACTGCCAAAGTCGAAGGGGAAGTTCGCAAGTCTCGGGCGCCCTTGACATGCAACGCCAATCCCCATCATCTCCCAGCATGTCTGCGCTGTCAATGAACATTCCGGGCGGGGATCGGCCTTTTCAGACATTTTCGGACCTAATGCACCAGCCTAAAATCCCCACCCACTATCTCTCCCACCAACCCCTACTCAACCTCCTCGACATTTACTACGATGCCGGCCCTCAGCACCGATGTTCAATACCCCCCTCTGTCGCCCCTGTCAGTCACCGCTATTTCCATCATCCCTGACATCACCTCCGCGTCAACAACGGTGGCCATCACATTTCGCACTCTCACCACCAAAGAAAACTCTCCAACCACCACCCCCACCTCCACCACCCCCCGTCTCCAGCGATTTGGACTCAGTTCTAACCTGTCCCCATTACAATAGAACACTCGCCTCACGCACCGGCCTGATCGACCACTTGCGGATCCATCGCCCAAAGACTAACGAACCAGTGTCTGGAGCGCCGATCTACATCAGGCGCCAGTATCTCAATTGCCTGCAGTGCCCTCCCACATTCAGTCACCGTACGGACCAATTAGGCCACATGTGCCTCCATGAAAACCTGCAATAAAATATCGCCGACTATACCATACCGGCACAACCCCTCGCACCAGCACCTACAACACACATGACCTTGTCCGGCCTCACAAAACGAAAGCACCAAATTGGCCCCCTGACGTATGTGCGAAGCGGGTTCCTCGACTCCGTTTCCATGTGGGTACTCTGCTCCATGTGTAAATCAAACCTGAGACTATCCGAATTTTCAGTCAGCCCAGTGACTGGTGGACTGAGAGTTAGGCTGGAATGGCTTTTTCTTAACGTGACCTCTGTCACTCACGCACGTGGGATGCATGCCGCCAACCCCTTCTTGTATGAAATCCTAGTGATTGTGCTTGAAGACCAGGCCGTGTACGTGGCACGCGCATACGAGGTCCCTAGATATGTCAACCACAGCGCCCATTCCCCCACCAGACATCTGACTGACTAGGACAATGACTAAGGCTTGGGAATCGGAGTAGAGTTTGAGGTGGACGACTTGGCGCATTTTCCTTACTGTAAACAGTCTGACGCGCTTGAAATTATAACGGCGCGCCAAAAGCCGTGGTTTAAATGATTGCCAGCCGACGGGATAACTCGGACCTCACAGTCAGTCCAGTGTGAGTTTCTTTTGCATTAGAGGACTGGCAGACTGAGAGTACGGCGGCAACGTTCCCTTTATGACACTCCCACCTAGTGGAATCCGGGCCGCCTCCTCTTCTCTTATGCATCAAATTCTGGCCGGTGTACGTTGTGGAACAGGGTATGTGGTGGTACGCCTTGGTGCGGGTGTACACCGTGCCAGCCGCCTGCATCCTCTCCCGCATTCTTAACTGTGTCTTGATACCGGATCCAAACCTGAGCGGGGACGAGGTGTGATAGATGCTGCGCAAGTCTACAACCACTAAAAACTAATTCGCACGTAAGTCACAGCTCCGACTCACACACACAAAGCTGCGGAGCGCACGACGAACGTCGTCCGTGCCGACGGTCGGATTGTCAAGAGACTTTACTGACTGCGAATATTCCCGCGGTATGTATGCATTTACGATCTTGACTTATTAGTAACGATATTAACTGCTTCCTTTGACATTCAAAAGACACTTTTCCCTAGACTATGAAGCCACACCTAAACTAAATGCAAGAGGTCTAGTGGAAACAAACTTGTATTCCTACGTTGCAAGTTGTTATGAGTGAAATACCCGTACGATAGCAGTCCTCTGCCCCAGCGACAATTTAAATGTCGTTACCAGCGATGTCTGCCATGTGCTGCACAGCAGTGACACACAGTGACTTGTCATGATTTCTTTTATGGCGATAGCAGACTCGCACAGCATCTACCGCACCCTCTCCTCATTCACCCTCCTAGACCCGGTATCAAGAAGATCGAAGGCAAAATCGAACACAGTAGCTGATAAAGCTAAACAGCCCGTCTACGCGTGCCACTTTTTGCACAACGGGCCGGAGTTTCACTCAACAGGAAGGGGGTGGTGGGAGGGGGCGACTGGGGTCCAGGATGAATGAAAGTGTCATAGCAGCCACGTTAAGAAGGAACCACCGAAGTCTGACCCTCCGTCCCAGGAGAAGAACTGATTAATCTCCTTAGTTGGCAGCCGTCCAAGCCACGGCTTTTAGCGCACCGTGATAGCTCAAAGTGCGTTAGATTGTTTGTAGGGGAAAGATACGCTGATTCGTCAACCCCATTCTTTATTTCCTCTTCCGTGCACCTGTCCATTGTCCGAATCGGTTCACCAACTGACGCTGAACTCGGGCACGGTGACTGATAGAGCCAAATGGTACTTGACACACACGCACGCCGAACACGATCTGGGTTTCGCACAACACACCAGGTTTGCATACAAAGGGTGTAATGGGATCGAATTTCACATGCGTACTGGGATCAGTGTTGCACAATTAAAGCGATGCCATTGAACCCGTCGGCCACTAAACACGAGAACAATCAGGGCTAACTGCAAGACCTGAGTTGTACTATCATTTGGCAGTTTCCTAAACCAGACCTTTAGCACCCTATCGCAGTCGTCGTTTTTTCAGAATGATGTGGACGTTAGTGATTCTGGTGTGGTGCCGAGGATCCTGTCAAGTCACCTCAGCTGAGGTGGAAGTGATTAAGTTTCCTGGCCTGATTGACGTAGACTGTCCATGTCTACTCCCTACTGCCCTGTAAATGTTGAGCTTAGTGTTAATTCGAAATCATTGGCGGCTCTGGGCGGAAGCCTGGCTAGCTTTGAAGAATCGGTAAACCACTTCGGCATTTATCTTGGCGTTTTTTGAGATGGTTCTGCGTAGTTAGGCAAACTTGTCCACGGATGCGAGCCATGTTCCATTTACGTTGACGTTGGATGTAGTGTGTCCCTCCTCCTCCTCCTCCTCCTCCTCCTCCTCCTCCTCCTCCTGTGCTGACTGGTGCATGACCACTGTTTTATTTCGATGGCCAACCCGAAGTCCGCACGGTTGAAGAGGAAACGGCTCACGCTTTTTTGAATGTGCGCTTCCGTCAAAGGATTTAATGCACTGTTTTGCGCGAATATGATTTCATTAACAATGGTTGGTACTTTCATTCGTCGAGTGTTGGAAGCTGGCCGTCGGTCCTGTAAGCAATGCTAATTCCATGACGCTCATCACGGTAGACGTTCAGAATGATGGTAGAGAACATGAAACCGAAGGGCGTAGGACAGAATACTCAATTCCGTTTCACTTCATTAGTCACTGCGAATGCGTCGTGGACTTCCCTTTTGTCAGTGACATGCTCAGCCTTTCCGTCGCAGAGCCGACGCACCATGTGCGTGGGTGGCTCAGTGAAACTGAATTTAAGCATCGTTTTCTAAATTACGCGTTTAAGGCATACTTAAGCCCACAAAAGAAGTATAGGGGTGGATCCGCGCTTCCTGGCACTTCTCTTGTAGTCGACCGACGGAAAAGATCATATCGACAGTGTCGCGGTTCCTTCGGAATCCGCAATGGTTTTCGGAGAGTTCTTTCTCCAATGGAGTGTCCAGGCGGTTGAGAAAGACGCGGGCGAGGGAAATGCCTCGATGATTATCTCAGAGCTGCCTGACCCTTTCAGCAAGTAGACATGGGGGATTGTTGCGTCCCTGAACTCCTGAACAGCTTCCTCCTTGCTCCACATCGCCCAGAATATCGCTGTAAGTTTGTCCATTAACTATGAGCCCCCATGCTTGTAGACTTCAGTCAAGATCGCATCAGATCACTATGCTTTTTCGTTCCAGATTTGGTGCACGGCTTTTGTTGTTTCTAGAAGGGAGGTTGGGGGATCGAGGTCCTTTTCGTTTTCATTTGAGAGAGCTACTCGATGGCGGCGTCAGATATTATGTATCGGCGGTTGAGTACGTTGCCGAAGTGCTTAGTGCAACGCTTCAGAATTTTCATTTTTACACCATCCTGCGTTCCCCGCAGCTGTAGCTGCAATGGACGGTGATATCTGCACTAGGCTGCTTCGTTTGCGTTAGTCCGGCGATCAATTAAGGCATTATGCAGTCTATTCTTATTTGTTAGCAGGTAGCGTATTACTACGACGTGGTCGTCAAAGTAATGGGACCCCGACGAGTCTTTAATAATAATAATAATTATTATTAATCCTGGCGTCGTGTGTGACCGATGACGTCCATGACAATGAACTGGATGAGGCGCCACTGTTTCTGCCCGGTATGGCTGTCACCCGAAGCCTGCAAGGACGTATTGAAAGGAATCGTCCTCCTTAATTCAGTATAATTCAGGCCTCCATTATTTTACAGCAGATACAGGTTAGACTAACAGGCCAGTGATTTTTAGCATTAGTGCGAGCCCCGCCCTTGTATATCGGAAAGATATTTGCTGTCTTCCATTCCGATGACAGCCTCCCTAATTCGAATGAGGAGCGGAAGATGTGCGCCAGTGGTTTGGAGAGTTCATTCGCCAGTTTTTCCAAGAATTTGGCCGGCATATTGTCCGGACCCGAGGACTTTGCTTCCTTGAGATTTTTCAGTTCCCTTTCCACGACAGCTGTCGGGAAGAGTATGGAGTCAAGCACGGGACCAGCAGTCTCAACGGCATTGCCAGCATTGAGACTGCGAAACTCTGTTTCTCTAGTAAAAACCGAGGCAAAATACTGTCCTAAGTGTTCGGCTTTCGCGCTGTTCTCAGTGATCTCTACACCATTATCATTTTTCAGCACCGCGACCGGGTCCTTATTTCTCAGTCTACTGTTAAGATAGTGAAATAAAATCTTAGGTTTCTTTTCAGCCTGTAGGATAATTTTGGATTCATGCTCCTTCCGTGCCTGACGGATACATTTTTTGACGGCATTTCGTTGACGACAAAATTCTTCGAAATGGGCTGGGGACGCAGTTTCCCTGAATATTTTCCATTTTTTGCTTTTCTTCCGTAGCTTCCTATTTAGGTCCCTAGTTAACCAAGCAGGTCGACTAGTTGTTTTTTGTACTTTAGGTGGACAACAGCGCCTAATCAGATCGAGGGAAATCGGCTTAAAAGATCTCCAGTCGCCCTCTGGATCTCCCCTGAGTAATTTGTCCCAATTCCCGGACAGTATTTCGTTTTTCATCATATTAAAATCTGCCTTCCATATATTAGGTTGGCCCTCTGTTCTCTTCTGGCGTTTAGAAAAGAGCGAGTAATTCCATAGTAGCGTAGTATGGTCACTTTTCCCGAGAGGTGCATCGGAATACACTTCGTCGATATTAGAGAAGTCTTTAGTGAGAACTAGGTCTAGACAATTTGCTCTCTGGTTCTTTCGAAATCTTGTTGGTACCTTCACATGTTGCGCCAGCGGGAGATTGAGTGTGAGGTCCAGTAGCTTATTGCTGAAAGAGGCTGGTCCACCGTTAATTGCCATAGTTTCCCACTCTATTGCAGGTGCGTTGAAATCCCCAGCAAAAAGTACTTCTTGATGGCTAGCTACGTCTTTGACTAAACCAAGGAGCGACTCATCACCTGCACTCAGAAGGTTTGGTGGTCTGTAAATCGCCAGATGTAATTGAAGAATTTGCTACGCGTTTCTTCTCCACCAGCTAGGAAGGCTTGGCGTTCAAC
>CACRXP010000859.1:114472-142812 GCA_902702965.1 Spirometra erinaceieuropaei | reverse complement strand
GGCATCAACCTCGAGCCGTGAACGCTGCAACAGAGTACATCACCTCTTCCCACCGCTAGTAACAATAACCACACGTCTGTCGCCCTCAGACTCTATCAACAGGTCCTCCTTGAGGACCGGAAAGAACTGGCATACTTCCAGCACTATCTGCAATACCCTCCTCACCCTCGTTTCTCCCTCATTTTGGCTCTTCGTGTGATCATTTTCTCCGCACCACATCCTCCTCCGCATGACTGTGCTACATCATCCAGGCAGTGGCCATCGGGATGGCGGGAAGTCGGAGCGCTCATCCAAGTCCTCCTCCTCATCCTCTTCCTCCTCGCGATCCTCGCGGTCAACCTACGTTGAGGTAGGCATTAACGATAATACCCCTTTATCAGAATAAATCTGCAATTTTATGCAACTTGTCGCCGGGTGACTACAACCATTGAGGACAAAATGACCACTTCAGCCTTCTTAGTCCTTTTTTGTACGTCGCGATAACTGTCTGATTGCTAATCCCTACGTGAATGGGCTCTAGACCGATGCTTCATTGTAAAATGCGACTGCCCGCCCTAGTCCTACAATCAAAGCTGTGACTGCCACTGTCGTGCGACCTTACTTCCTTCCGACCTCAGCAGACTAAGCGGAAGTCCTGCAGCTCAAATTATAAGTAGTAACTAAACCCCGGTTCGAGATTGTGGCCTCACTAAGCCAGAAATGACCATTCATGTGTCCCTAGGTTTTTTGCTGGCACTTTTCGGTGTAATAAGGTGAAAACTCCATCAAGGGACTGACAGCTTATAAAGTCACGTCAAACAGAGTCGAGATTCGTTTGAGCAAAGGAGCGGGAAGTTTTGGAATGAAAGATCTCGTGATGGCCCCAGTAATCCCTCTGACCTTCTTGGAGGACAACATTTCCATTTGATAGGGCCAGACGCACTTATGAAGAAAGCCTGTGCTGATAGCTGGGGCTCCTACATGCAGCTCCGAAGACTCAAAGTTTTTTAGAGGAGGCTCAACTACTGGACGTGTTAAAATGCAATCAAGACCGCCTCTTCTTCCCTTACCGACAAGTTATAGGGTAATAGAGTTTGCTTATATTCTGTGAGCCTCAGATGAACTTATTTTGGAGACTGTAGAACGCCACGTTTTCCTTGAGTAACGTTTCGGCCATCTGCGGCAGTCATACTCTGTAATTCTCTACCTTGGCGGAAAGTATAGTTCCCGCTGGCTTTCTATAATTGTATTTGTTCGGTAATATTTTTTAGAAATGATGCCCCGACTTCCTTAAACACCACTCCTGCAGGAACGATATGCCCCAATTAAAAAACACATTTAAAAGCCAGCACTATGACATGACTGAAATATCTTGAGAGTATGCATAACGATATTAAATTTTACAACCCCACTCAAATACTCCTTTCTAATCGAAAACACATTACGGAATTCCGGTCTTCCATTTCATGGAATACGTCACACACTGAAAGACATTTGCTTGATTAGTCGTAAAGCCTAACATCTGCAGCCTACTAATGTTGCATTTGGAGCGCACAACTTGATGCTAGTATATTTTACTACCATATATCCAACGGGAGGTTCCTTCACATAGACCTAGGTAAATACATTCATTTACTTTGCAAAAATGCGTAGCTTGTATTACGTAGCTCGGAGAATGAGGATGAATCTAAAGGCAATTTTCGTTTAACAAAAGTAACATTTAAAAACACTAAAGAAGTCACTTTTTTCAAGTACAGAACATGGCGAAGACGTAACTCCCTGCATCTCCCACATGAAGTATGACTAGATCTATATGAGCAGGCAAAACTAGGAGAAAAATACCCGCTAAGTAGACGGTGATGGCTTGGCGTCAGTGATTTATTCGAGGAGCTCGAGAGATGCGAAGTCAAAAAACTAATATATTCGGTAGAGGGACGCTCACTGTTCTTGTCATAGAACTCTCCCCCAAGCCCTACGGGCCGAGCGAGTTCCGTAACACGATCGATGAGCGCCCCTCTAACATTGCATATTCCTGATCACAACTGACAGGACAAAGAGCCCGGAGCTCAGTGGTTAGAGGCGTAGGACTTCTAACCAACAAGTCACGGGCTCGAGTTCCAGGTGTGCCATACCCCCCGCGTCGGGTATGGCTGACTGACGACGGCTAATAAGTCAGGACTGGTCATTCCAGTCTCCCCTCGTCTTTTTCCGTAATGTTCTTCTGACTTGCATATCAATTGGATAGTACTTTCGTACCATGGTGACCAGTATTGCAGGCATATCAGTAGAATCTATCATGTCCCAGAGTACTTGTCGAAATTTGTGGTTGGAGATTCACATGGCTGGCAATATTCTAGGAATCAGCTCGCCCAGCGCCATTGACACCTAGAAAGCTTGGTCACCATCTAACCACTTCGCCATTCTTATCACTGAATGAAATACCCATGACTGATTTGGATAAAAGTGTGTCCACCGACCAGGTAACGGGACGTGCAGCTTGATGCAGATGCGGTTTTCTGTAGTGCCTCAGTTCGAAGGTATCCGTAGTCTACCTGCTCTCCAGTTCGAACTGGTTTTCCGTCCCGGAGGGGCGTTTAGCCCTTACTGTGAAGATAGGAATGAGAGGCAGTTAGGTCGCTTGCATGAGGCTTCCTTGCTGACGTCAATTTCGAAAAATAGGCTGATCGAGCCTGATTTCAGGCGGCCATTCAGACGCTGGTCATGCTTTTAAATTCCCTGTTTGCTCCCCTTCTCTCAGGATTGTGCCGGTGGTGGGTGAAACCCTATTTACTGGCGCGTAACATTTGACAGCCCGCAATGCGGTCATGGTTTATGACTCCTGCATAGGCAACCGATTTGCCCAATCAGCGTCCAGTCAATGCATGGTCAGTCATTACTCAGTCTTAAACATCGAGGGCTTGTCAACTTCATAACTAGTCGTCACAGAATGCCGATGTCCGTGAATGCGTCCGCTAACTCTCGACCAGTCTAGTTCGCCGGCTGCAGATTCCCACCTCCCGTGTCGTTCTACAGAGACAGGATCGTAAAACGCCTCACTGTGGTAACAGGACAACCTCGCTTGAAGAACAAAGTACTTTTTTACAGATAAAGCTGGATGGAGGAGGAAGGGTGAGCATGTGGACGCAAAGAACCAAGGCAGGGTGGAAAACAGGATATTGGTCGCAGCGGATCGTTCGAGTGTGCTGGCGACGCGAAACTGCCATTTCCCACTCCGTAAAGTGAAGGGAGCGCTAGGGGACGTTAGCATCAGTGAAGATGCAGGCGATGGCCCGTGTACGAGGCAGGAGTTTTGACGTTAAATTATTCAGTACAGCTTCATGACCTCTTATGCAAATTTTCAAGGGTTTTAATTCCGAATGTGAGTTTCAGTCTTGAGGAGCAATTTGACTGCGTGTTATGAGGAGGGAGAGGCTAGTTTTCGATTGGTTTACGGGAAGTTCAGGAGAGTAGTGACGGATGTATTCCCTGTAGGTAGTCCTTTTGGTTGGCACATCGGACAGTTCGGATGGGCAGGATGCAGCCTGCATCGGCAGATGGCAGCTGGTGAATTCACTGTTCCTCTACCGAAAGGCTGATGCAGAGCACGCTCGATGCTCGTCTTGCTAACGCGTTTGGCTGATGAGGGATTTTCTACACGCATGGTGGTTCCAGTCTACGTTAGATGAAATGTTCTCATGCCAGTGGTATTGCGTGCCGGTATGCATGAAATCGGACATCAAACGAGGGTTAAGGCCGTATTTATGACAGACTATACCCGTCGTTTTGGCGTGAGGATAACAAGAACACACCTGAAAATAACTCCAGACACATGGGTAAGTTGTTCAGAGGTGCGATGTAGCTTGTTGCTTAATACGTATTTATAATGTCGCATGCAGACAGCCAGTGGGTTTGCTTGATGAAAACGGGACACTACGCGCTCCCAAGGACGGCTGTAAGCATGAGGAAATTCGAAGATTCCGACGACGACTTCAGAATCAAAATTGTTGCGGCCGAAATCGGTGCTCGATGTCAACATTCCAGAGTGTTACCTACTTGACAATGGAAGAGGTGCTGCTTGTTGGTTTATTTGCAGCCGGAAATCTGGGACCTAGTATTAGGGCATACATGCGGATTTTTCCAGCCCCTATGTCAAGTTGGTAGAACTTAGAGGTTCACACTCGCGTCAGTTACGCATTCACCGTCAGCTAGCATCTCTCAAAAGTGGCTGTCTTTCAGAACTGAGAGAAACACAGTAAAGACGGAAATTGCTTCACGCGAATCAGTCGACACGTCTGTCTGGCACCTTTTCCTTTATGACAAACCGCGGCAGAGGTCAGAAGTATCTGTTATGGAGCATCGCTGGCCTGTGTTGTGATGCCTTACTGAATGTTGCGTGGTCAAGGCGATGATGTGGAGCTGTCTGATTGCACCATTTTTTGCAATAGAGACTTCAGTGCGGAACAATATTTAAGATCCTATTTCGTAGCCGCATCTGTTAGAGGTTAGGCATCAGGATTAGGAGTGAGGGTTAGGATTAGGTGGTTATGGTTATGGGGTTAATGTTAGGGGTTAGGATTAGGTGCTTGGACTAAGGATGGGGGTTATCGGTTAGGGTTAGGGTTAGGTTCAGGAGTTATTTCTAAGTCCCGATTACCACCGGTCCCGTATGACAGGAGGCTAGGACTTGCCTATTGCAGGTGCTGCTACGAAATAAGATCCGACCAACAAACGCATTACAGCTTGAGACACGGGATCGTTGCATTGACAGAATTCTTATGAGAGCATGGCCCCATGTTTAAACATGAGGATCAGGGAATTTTGCCTGACTGTGGAGCTACAACTGCGAACCCCTCCTCCTACTCGTGCCAAAGGAGGCAAAAGCACTGAATTAGGAAGTGTGGCACACTGAAGCCAAAAAACGAGTATGTGAGTGTGTCTCAACAGCATGCAGTAGTTAGTCGTTTTGCTTGATGCAAAATACACAGTTTTGTTTGAGATCCTCACATGTTGCACATTTGACACGCGCCTGTCTCCATCAAGATGTGGATTTTGATTATGAATATTACAATCACGAAGCAAACGTTCGTAGGACCAATTAAAGAACAGAAAAGTGGTCACAAGTGCGAGTGCCCCGTTAAGTTGTGGGCGTGGGGAATGAGTACTAGTACTCATCCCTTCCGAGTGTGCCAATGATGTCTGTTTGTGACAGCATTACTGAGACCCTATGCGTTACTGGATGTCGATGCAGCTGCGTAATGCATTAGCTCTGAGGATCCCAGACCGCGCCCGCACTTAGAGGTTGGTGTTTATTTAGGGTTTTAAAAATTCCCAGTAATTGTTTTTGTTCTAGTGTCGCCACTAACATTTTTTATTACCCTGTCGCTCCGACTACTTTTGATACACCTAAGTAGCCTACCCTTGTGTATGGTCTAGAGACAAGGGTTGTAAATGCGCGAATTCATTAAAAGCACACTTGCGTTTTGAAGAGGATCCTCATTTTGCCAACTGCACCAACCTCGGTTTTAATGGATGCCTATGTATTTATTTTCATACCAGCCTGTATCTTATGATTTTTAGAAATATATGTTGAGAGTCTGCTTGAAAGTCGACGTCGCACAAATGGTTCGTTCGCTTTGCCCAAGGTAGATAGCCAGGCAACCATTAACATCATGTATCCGACAAGTTTATTTCGTTTTCTACAATTTACGCGAACCTGGATACTCAAGAGCCTGAGGGTCCTAAATTTAACCGCTGTTACAGTCAGCGACCGATCGTTTAGGGTTTATATTGTGGAAGGTGTATACTTTTCATATAAGGAGAATCATACAGTCCTTTACGTCATTGAGAAGCCACCTTATAGCACTCAAAAGATTTTCTAATTAATGTGAAATTTGTTCTATGCTGCATAAGGTGCATCAATAAATGTGCAGATAAAATATTATTCGAATAGACATTTCAGGATTTTTAAAAGCCTCATAATTACAAAGTTTTTAAAAACCGAACATACTCATCCTTTGGATAGTAAACTTTAAGAATGCATAATTCTTTACCGAATGAATACAAATAAACAAATTTTTTGCATGTTTTCAACGAAATATGTTTGAATCGGAAATCAAGAGGAATATTAATACTACTCAATTAATCATTCCTTATCAAGGACGGCTTTTGCAAGCGCTCTAAAAGAGGCGCATTCGTAAGCCGACATCCCTCCGTGACGGAAATATTTTAGGATTATGCCGTACGACAGTTAGTATTCCAACCCTTCCGATGCAATCCTTTTTTAATCGAAAACACATTTCAGAATTTCGGCAAACATTTCATGAGAATCAGCCACTGCCGTACGTACGTTACTACTAGATTCTACTGAAAGTTTACCGACGAAATTCGGGGCTTCTTTTTTGTCCGATAACGATTTCATAAGGCGTGCTGACTGATATAACCAAAAGCCTGCTTTATTTGATAAAAGTTAGACGGGTATATGAGGACAACCTATTTTAACCAGTTCCATAAAATCACATCGTAAAAGGAAGGGGAACACATGTCCATTTTACAACGCGTTATTCACAGGTTAGCAATTAAGACATTTCTTGTGACAGACTGTGGGAAATAGGCAAGCTGCACACACACAGAAAACCCCATCCCCAAACCTAGAGGTTCTGTCTGAGGGCTTTTTACTGAGTGTCATGCGGAAGCTTACTTGTTGCCTTCTTAAACTGATTCTGCATTGTTATTGCTCCTTGTTTGGATTGAGAACTCTGCCAAGCCCTATAACTTTACCTGAGAGCAAGGGGAGCGTATCCCCAGTCTGTAGACTATTGTGTGCCGATCCAAAAAACTCTGCGTATGCCTGCACGATATGGACACTCACTGGTTTCAGAAAACCTCGACTACATGATGGAACGTACCGGCGAAAAGTGATGGCATACTTTAAATGTGGACTGAGAGCCAATAGACTTTCCAGTGTCGATTTTTTCTAATGTCACCGAAATATGTCTCAGTCGACTCCGAGCCACGGGTTTAACTCAATGCAGAAACAAAGGAATAGGCTTTATTCTAGAGGCATTAGTCCAAACGTTTTAGAAAAAACGTCGTCCATTTCCGGTGGCCAGAGTATAATTGAATAGATAGCGAGGGAGTTAATGAGTTTGCACAAAAACTGCACAATTATTAGGGGGATAATTTGAGTCTCAGTTCCTGTATTTCAATCTCTCTTCATGCTATGCAGAGATTATTTTACTGAACGCAAACATGCCGATGGGCGGCAAGAGCATGAAGGAAAGAAGACTTCACAATTATTAACTCAGGATGAAGGAAATGAATCAAATCATCCAGAATTTGGCCAGAGAATTGCTTGACCGTTGTGAAACTTTGTTCTAAGAATTCATTAAAAAGATATAATTAACACCGGCCGCAGAATAGAGCATTCGGTGGACATGTTTATAAGCAAGGCAGGGAAAATAAGGAGGGGACGAGTAAGGAAGAGAGAGGATGCAAGCATTTACACATTTCCGAATTAAGGATTGAGATGCGCGATAGGGACGTTAGCGATGAACGTAATAAGCAAGGTTAGGAATTGTAGCGAATAAGGATTCAGTGCGAAGAGAGGATGAAAGACTTGAGCACGGAGTAATAACAGAATGCCGGAAAGATGATAACGCACTGGGAGGAATGCCAAGGGATTTAGAAATGGGAGAGTGTCACAGTCAAAACCATATTGGGCAGGTTTCTGATCCCTAAACAGAAGGTCATTTTCCAGGGACCATGCAGATGCCCGATCAAAGTCGTTATTCAGAAACTAGAGATGAGCCTGATTTTTAATAAGTCGGCCAACCATATCGCCAGCATATTTATCATACAGGCAGTCACTGGGCGACCTCAGATCATTAATAGGGAATGAGAAGAGGTAAGGAGATAAGATGGGACCCCGAAGGACTCCGCAGCTATTAGGAGGAACAGTCGATTTTCACTTAACAGACTGGACAAGCTGAGTGTGGAGTGCAAAATAATCCACAAACCAGCCAGGAAAGCCGCACCCATATGTTTTGCTGAAGAGGAGACGGCGGGGACTGTGCTGAAAGCAGGAGATTAGCCGAGAAATGCGCATGCGTACCCGTTTAATATGTGCTCTTTTGGACAATTGATGTGTGGATTCAATACAGCCATTAAATTTTGGCCGACATTAGCGATTACTGACGAACGTGAAGAACGTGCTTGGTGATCCTGGTGGCCCGGCCAGTTACACGAAGCCGTCTCGCTACGCTCAGAAAGTGGAACAGGGTGGCTTTTGACATGTGACTGGACCGGCGGACTCTCCAACATCGGAGTTTTAAAAGTTGACAATACTAACATTTAAGTTCTCCCCACGTTATGGACCCTGCACCAAAGGTTTTGATTTCCGCATACATTGATTAAGGTCCCTCAAATATTCCGAATTGCGATGTTATTGTGAGGATTTTGAGATGATGAGAGATCACAACACCTGTCCTTCTGCATACAATGTGTGACTGATCTCATGGAATGTTGGCCGAAATTCTGAAATGCGTTTTCGACTGGGAAGAATTAGTAAGGTGGCGTCGTAATAGTAACTATCATGTAGCGTAATCCTATAGTATTTCAGACTCGCCAGGATGTCGCCTTTTGAATGCACTTCTACCTGACCTCCCGCAGAAACCGTACTTGGTAAAAAATGACTACTTAAGTGGCATGCATTTTTCCCACTGATTTTCGATATTCTTATAAATTCAAATATATTTTATGGAAAACATGCACAAAATATGCTTCCTTTTATTTGTTTGGTAGAAAACCACATTTACTTTATAGTTTTTACTCAAAAAGTGTATATTTAGGTTTTAAAAAGTTTCCAAAAAAGTTTTGAGCCTGATCAGTCGTTGCATTAGCGTTTAGCGATTTCAGTTTGCAAGCCGCATGCGTTCCGCGTAAGGGAAATCATATATTCCTCCATGCCTCTAAGAAGATAATCTATAGAGCTCATAAAATTTTGCGATGGATACGGGCTGTGTCGTACACTTCACGAGGAACATTGGTAAACGGACACCTGCAATGCTGCATAAATGGACACTGCACGTTCTTAAAAAAACTCATAATTAGATACTCCTTTAAAACCGAAAGATAACCTTTCTTAGGGTATAAAATATAACGGAAATGTGGTTTTCCACCAAACGAGTAAAAGAAAGCATATTTTATGCATGTTCTCTATAAAATATATTTAAATTTGTGTGATCATCCAAAATAGGTGTAAAAATGCATGCCACTTAAGTAATCATTTCTCACCAAGTACGGTGTCTGTGGGAGGTCAGAAAGAAGTGCATTCAAAAACCGACATCCTGGAGAGAACGAAATACTATAGTATTACCCTACATGGTGGCTAATATTTAAACGCCACCTTATTAATCCTTCCTGGTCGAAAACGCATTTCAGAATTTCGGCCGACATTTCATGAGGCCGGTCACGCACTGTACATTTTAAAAAAGACCCCACGCCAGAATAAATTGCACACAGGAAGGAAACATTGAATGGCAAGTGGCTTACTATTCAGGTAGCCAAATTTGACACCCCTGGAAAACGAGACGCGCTTGAGGCTACTTGAATTCTTTTGACCCCCCCCCCCACCCCGAATTCCACCTGGCTTCTTAACTTATAGAAAGCATTATATTACGATACCTCATACCGCTTTGAAGAATTTTCTAACTCACTGGAGACACAAAAACAATAAAGTAACAAGTTTGTTTCGTCTGCTGAATTCTACAAGCGATTGCTGACTAAATTAACAGTCGTCGCTCAGCCGAAATCTGACGTGTCCCAAATAAATCATTTTAATTATGTTGTTGTTCTGGGATGTCATCTGAACAAATTCCCCCATCTAATTACCCTGCTAGGGAAAAAGCCTGGAAGGGTGAAGACGTAATTATTGAAATACCATTTAAGTGATAAATGGGCAGAGAGGAAAGAGACATGGCAATGAAGTGTTTAGCGAAACAGTCCAGACTGAAGTGAATCAACGTTACCATAGGCCATAATGTAGAAATTACGACTACCCCCCAGCTGCGCAGTTAACTTCATACTTCTCCTTTACACCAGGTAGCTGGTCCATCATTAAACCGCCTACTTATATTGTATATTCGATTTAATCCGAACTCGAGCTATAGTAGGTGACCTAAATGGTCAAAGGTGATGAAATTTACTAATGACTGCTAATCACTCGCAAACTAACACCAATCTATATTCATAAGGAACAACTTCAAGGGAATTGAAAGCATAGAGCACATTATTACAGGTAATGCTTTGAAAAAGCAGAAAACCTCGAAAATGTCAAAAAATGGTTGTAATTGTGTAAATTTCGCTTTAAGATATGCAGAAAGTCACGCAAAACTGAGTAAATATGATAGCACGAATAGAATAACGTTTGACAGTGGTCTTTTAATGAAGTTTACATGTAGAAATCCATTAAGAATAGGTGTAATGTCAAGTATGGCGATTTGCCAATAGCTTACATTCTGAGTATACGTGTGCAAACGACGCTTAAGACGGGTATTAGCATAGAAACTTACCCGAATATACCGCAACCTCCATTTTTAATCAAATGTATGAACATTTTGCTTGATATAATTGTTCAACCGCACTTCTGCACGAGGAAAAGACATTTACCGGAAAAGGCTGAACAAATTACTCAATGGCCGAGGTGTCCAAAGATTCTCATATCAGATTCTGTCATCAAGTTTCATGAGAAGGATCACGTGCTGTACCTACGTGTTGTCAAACTTAGAGAAACCAGATGTGCGATTTACTCACATCATATGTACTGACAAAGCACAGTCAAGACAGTTCCACTCTCAAAGACAACTTGTTTAAATTTCGAAGGGAATGGCGTCAAAGGATTCATACTCCCTCTGCCTTCTGGCGTGAGTGCAAAAGCTGATTATCGACTTACGTTAGGCAACATCGCAAAGTATTCGTTGTCTGATTACATATGGTTTTTTATTAAGCTTTCCTTCACAAATTTTCTCTTGTTGCTGTGGAGAAAAGGGAAATTTACTTTGCGAACAAAATATATCGAGTGGTTTGACTTGACTTGGGGAGTACCCTCTTCAACTGGCAGCTCTATCTGCAAACTAGCGAATGAGTAGGTCAGTGGTACCGATTCGGCTTTTACTGAAGTCCCGTGGACATTGTACTTGACTAACCTGCTGCAACTGCTTCCGATCTCTTTATTTTGTAAACTTATCTCGCTTTACCTGGATGTATTGAGTACCTAACAAATGGTCTGCTGTGGCAGATCTCAGCCAGTAAAACGCTAAAACACTTGTCCCACCTCTTCGGTAGCACTGTCTATGATGCTGTGTGTCACTAAATTGGCCTGAAAGATTGCCAATTGTTGGGATATCTCGGTCCTCATGGCGTCAGTACCGCGCGTGTGTGTGCAGTGCCTGATTGCAGAACTGTGGGTCAGAGTCCATTGTTCCTTAATGCGGCCTCTATGGCACTCCCACGAATACAGTCTCCCAGTCCTCTTTTTGTGAAAATCTGGCACACATTTTGTACCAGTAGATGGATGTTCAGTTTTTTCACCCCCTGTGCCCGAGCCAAACTCCGGCCATTTTGGCATTGTCTTTCCACCGGAACCTGAGGGCTGAGGGAGGAAAAAGCGAACGTTTGCCTTCCTATGAACGAATTCACGCGCAAATCACCGGTGTTGTTCCTACTCCGTGGGGCATACAATGGACGTCGTCGTTTGCGTCGATCACACTGTCACGTCAGTCGTGTGTCTTCTGACCTTTCGGAAACAACTTCATGAATAAAGTCTAGTCCATTATCTCGCCCTCCCTTCTTCGTCTCCCTCAACTGATGATGAGTGCGACAAGAAAGCTGGACCTTAAATATGTACGCACATCTACATATATATAGCAACGAAGAGGGACGACAGAGAATGTGGGTAGATTGATACAGATCTGTTTCGGGCTTGTTCTGCCTTCATTCAGTCAATCATAACCTTGACCATCAGCTGGAACCAGAAGCACAACATGCGCACAGACGCACCTGGCGCAGATGATCCACAACTGGGGTCTACCAGATGGGCCATAAGCACTTAATCGAACCGAAGTTCATCAGTGCCTCGCCACCTGTCATTCTCTGTCGCTGTAGATCGGATATTTATTCAACCAGGAATAGGCGAACACCGATCTATTGGCTTCACGAAGCAAACAGGTCCCGATCTGCAGCGACAGAGAATGGCAGGTGGCGAGGCACTGATGAACTTCGGTTCGATGAAGTTCTTATGACCCATCTGGTAGACCCCAGTGGTGGACCAACTGCGCCAGTTGCGTTTCTGCGCATGTTTCTGTTTCTGGTCTCAGCTGCTGATCAGGGTTATGATTGGCTGAGTGAAGGCAGAACAAACCCGAAACAGTACTGTATCAATCTACCCGCATTCTCTGTCGTCCCCCCTCGCTGCTATTATGACTTGGCCGGCTTCGACCTGGTAATTGGTTGCCTGTTTGTGACCTTTGCCACCCATACGGAGCTTGTTTGCTTCGTGAAGCTAATAGATCGGTGTGTGCCCATTCCTGATATGCATATTCCAGGGTAAGATGATACCATACTAACAGCACAGGTACCAGCCAAAAGCCCATACACGCGTGTTTCGCCAATATTATGACGCTTCATGGCGCAGCTGCGAGGGGTTCAGCTCGTCGGTGGGTTCCCCAGCATTCCCGCGTCCGTTTCCTGGTAGGTACTACCATTATTAAATTGTCGCTTTTTAATTTCCTCAGAAATTATCTAAGGACTTGGAGTACATTAGTTTATGCAAGGTCTATAGACTCAGAATATCGGCGAAACACGCGCGTATGGGCTTTTGGCTAGTACCTGTGCTGTTAGTACGGTATCATCTTACCCTAAAGTATACTACTAGCGGCCTGTCGACATTTAATGAATATTACGCAGTTACCCGGGACTTTGGTCCAAATATTCACACATAAAATTCTCCGTCTGAATCTTTGAACCTTGAATAAACCGATCTACTTCAAGTTCGTAGATAATTTCTCAGGAAATTAAAAAGCTCCAATGATATATAAATTGAAAGGCAGGTTGTTAGACTGGTTCTTTGGGAATCTACCAATCCTACCCCTCGATTTCCCGCGGCTCTCTATCTCCGCACTAGATTACAGCAAACCTACAGACGTTTTACTTACGATTGTGCTATGTTTGCGCCAACGTGCGCTCGTTGCATGACTGGGACAAAATTCTCAGCATTGATGTTTGCCATGTAAGAAGGCCGATAATTGTTCAAAGTCTTGTTTTCGGATGAATCACGTACCAGTCATCATATCAATTTGGATGTCACGCATAAAAATCTCAGGGATAAGTGGAAGGGAACGGCGGCCAATCCAAACGAAATGATGAAATTCAGCGAGCGCTCACGGGGTTAACTCTAGGCAGTCGTTGATTTTCCGCGAAATGCCCATGTCATGGTTAAAAGTTCGTCGGCAAACGTATGTTTTCGGTAATTCATCATCTTGCCACTACAATTAGATGGATAATGAACTTGTCCAGTCGTGGACAAGGTTTATATGTCCAGAGAGGCGGGGTTGGTTACATTTGTTGTTCCCACGCCGTTCCGAGACATAAATCCTGATGATGAATTATGGAAAACACATGTTTGCCAACTGACTTTTCAGTTAGTAATTTTTTGTAGTTTACTGAAAAGTTATAATGTTATATGTCTTATGTGGGCCCGGGAATTCAAGGTGTATAGGTTTCTACTTTTCTGAATAATTTATTCTGCTTAAAAACGTAACGTTTCTTCTACGCAATAACGTCAAACTTGCTGATTTACCACCATGTCCTATAAATATTTATGTCCAAAATAGGCACCAATCCTACATGTTTAAAAAGGGTTTAAAACACATCTTTAGGTTCTTAGCGGAATCAGAGGAGAATGTATCGTGTGAAGGAACTAAGTGCTATCCCTCCGACTCTGCTTACTAAGACCTCATTGCCAATAGTTAATCCATTCTATCCTCATCAAACCGCGCAGGCAAGAAACCATTTTCAACCCGCAGTATTTCATGAGAGACCTAAGTAAGTTCTCAGAAGTATTTGGAGACCAAAAGAGGACAGCATCATGATCATTCTCTCTGCTGACAAAAGAGGTTTTACCGCCATTGTGAATAAGGCAAATCGCACAGCAATTGTGGCTATCGACGCTATAAATTACCAGAATTATTACACTGAAAAAGTTCTGAAACATTTTTGAGAAGAAAAATGGATCTCAGGAGCTCTTACTGAATTCTTAAGGCGAAGGAAATTAACAGTTGTCAGAATAATGTGGACTTTGTAAAGTCCTCGACGCATCAACCTATAGGATTTATAAATTGACTAGTACTCCGAATCCATCCACTTACCGAGAACTCTGCAACCTCCATTGAGGACTCGAAAATAATTCCTAGATATGCTTGAAGCAGTCCGAGTTGTAACAGGCTATGTAATGGTATCAGTCAATACACATTTATTTCCGCTCATTTGGCGAAACTCTGGGCGGCAGAATTGCAGGTCCGCAGCACTGATATTCCAGTGAATGGTTTTATTTTTGGGAAGAAAGATGGGTTTTTTGCGTTTGCTGATAGAATAATAAACAGAAAGACGTGACTCGGGCAGCTCGCTATTTGCGCGGCTGTCAGCTCTCCTGACGATCTTGACCCCACCAAACCTAAAAGTATGAGCTGGGGAGTTAGTTTCAGTTTCTCTCGCTTTTGATGCGTGTTCGGTCATCCACGTCTGGGGGAATCTTTCTATTTCCTCGACTTGTTTGTGTTGTCCCCGACTGCAGCAGGTCTTGATAACCATCCCAGGCATTTCTTGCCGTGACACCAGGTCTTTTGGCCCCACCACTCGACGTCTAATGTTGCCCACACGACATGATTGAAGGCGAATAGCAGCTTCCGAGACCTTTTTGACATGCAGGAATAGTTGCCAAAATTTTGATCTGGTTGGTTTTTACCTCTCACCTCGTATTTTATGTACCGTCTGACCAAGTTACGCAAGTAACCATTCGTCCTTTCTTCTGCTTTACTACGGTGCGTCTCAGCACGCGAAAAAGCGTCCTTGCACAACCGCGTTTTCGGCCACCTGGGTGCTCGAGCGTATCGGCAGTACATCTGCTATCGTCAACAGGGATCAACTGGGAACGCGCCGCAGTGGTCTTACTTTCACCTTTCTAGGGACTGGGTTTACTCCCGAAACGCAATTGATTCCTTGAGAATCGGGTGGACTGTTGAATCATTGCATGGAAAAGACGTAAAGTCAGATGCTATCCTGCGCCCTGGAAGTAACCATCCCATACGCCGAAATCGGACAAACAACAACCAATTGCTCTGATAAGTAACTCTCCCAGCAAAATTAAAGTTCCTTTTTGGTTTGTTCTCCCTAAGTAGCCACTACCTTAACTCGTCCCCATCAATGCGGAAGGTGACAAATGTTTGAATTCATTTCGACCCGACTGTGAAAAGTCGGCAACCTCGGTGGGATTCGAACCTACAACAGCAAGAGGAAGACTTAAGTGCAGCGAGCGCTCTAACCACCTAAGCTTCAAGGCCCTAACGGGGACCGTGAGCTTAATTACACTTGGTTCAAGTTACCTGCTCAGGTATCTGCAGCTGCACAGTGGCGCGTACTATAGGCAGAATAACATTTTCGACAAAGAAAAGGGAGACTGGAATGGCCATTTCTGGCTTATTAACCGTCGTCAGCCAGTCATACCCAGATCCGAAGTGTGGAACATCTGGGGCTCGATACCCACTTTTCGGGGTTGCGTATGACTGGCTTACGACGGCATATAAGCCAGAAATGGCCATTGCAGTCTCTCTTGTCTTTGTCGGTAGTGTTATTCTGCACATATATATATTCATAGATTTTTTGGCAGATTTTGAATAATTCATATTGACCCAACTGTGAAAAACTCGGCGCCTCGATGGGATTCGAACCCGCGCAGTAATGGGAAGGCTTTAGTACAGCCTAGGTATTAAAAATCTGCCAAAGCATCTATGAATTACGTGAGCCTGGTAGTCAGCTGGTAGATTATAGGTCAATTACTTAGGATATCCTTCTTAGGCAGTCAACTTACTGTATCAGATTTGGTGGATTTTAGACGTTGCAGTAAGTTGGGCGGGTAACCTGACCCAAATGTGATTAAACTCGCGTCGTCCGGCGGGACATCGTAACTAAAGTGGTTAGAACATTAGCTGTAATAAAGTCTTCCCCTTACTGCGTGGGCTCAAATCCCACCAGGGCATCGAGTTTTTCAGAGTTAGGTCAATATGAATATATACATATGCCGAATAAAATGTATGGTAACAAAGTTATGGTCTACTCAGTGGGAGATGACGAGTGAGTTTCATCAGCCAGTGACCAACTCTAAATATCTTTGTCCCCGGAGCTAATCTATGTACCCGGCATCATGGCTGAGTTTATACCTTCGTGCTTAGATCTTGTTACATTTCCCAATGTGAGCCAATGGTATCGGAAGGCGTGCAAGCATGAGGGATTCTTCTCCAGTTGCCTAACGCCCGCCTTCAAGCCTGGGATTTGAGCCAATTTGTCCCGTATTTTTTTTGATCGGGTGGACAAAGGAATCATGTGATCTGTGGTTGGTTGTTACTATTAGCGACGCTCTAAGTCGTAGTCGTGGCACACATTTGCGCATATGAAGTTATTTTACACCTGGTGACTTCAAGAGGACCGGCTGACTGTTCTTCTGCCGTTGTTTGACAGTCAAACCATTTCTGCGCGCATCGGAGCATTCTAAGGGGACTTTGAGCAGGTAGGACGGGTCTATAAATGCTGTTGTGGTAGATGGCATTTCAGTTTAACCGGCAGAAGACAACAACGCCTCTGGATCCAGGTTTCACAGCCAGTGTACCGAACACCCAGATCGTCGTGCTACACATTAGAGTCTCATGGGATGCAGAGATAGGCGAATCACCGTGATCGGCGCTTTGTTGAGCGGAATTCTGTTGATTTGGACGCTGGTTGCGACGGTGGCAGAGAGGTTTCCGGGGGGGGGGGGGGAGGCTGTCCTCTGTGCTGACTACTTGGCGGCCAGCAGGATGTACGTTGGAAACGAGGTGTGAGTGCAACTGACTGCAAAATTCCTGGGTCGCCGCCCCCAGCCGATTATCGTCTATTGAGAGTTGGAATTCGAGTCACGCACATTCGGGGTTTCTGCTCTCCTATCACATCTCCCACAGACATCGTCATCAAGGTTGCCCGCTGTGTTTTAACCCTTGGACGTACAGCCCAGCTGCATCAATGTCTTACCAGCTCGAATTGGAATCTTCTAACATTCTCCATGAAGTCTGTCCTTTTGTCACCGTTGCTGTGAGTTTCATAGGCACTTATACAGGCATTCCGGTCATGGGAGTCCTGGTTTTCTTATTTTGTTGTCACCATTATTTCAATCAGAAAATCTTAAGTAACTTCCCACTAAGAGGCAAAACGACTCTTCCCTTAGCCGACTGAACCAACTTTTCATGACATTCTATAAAGTTTTACAGGTTATTTTGGTGACTTTGTACGTTTTGTTAAATTTCTAATTTAGAATTTAATTTTGTCCGATGAAAATCCAGAAGTAGCCGCTAGCTGTTTTACCTACTTCTCGCCATTTACCGTACATCTTAGGGAGTCGAATCACTACAAATCAGACTGATCTGCCCCTGATATATATTCGATATACTTTTACGCAGTCAGTGCGATTCGTCTTGTTTTGGCTTTCAGAATGGCATTTTAACCTTCGATGTCTACCGTATACTTCATAGCGGGGCGAGAGCAGGGGTGGTGACTTGCGCATGAATTCGTTTATATGGGATAGTAGACTTGCACTGCCTCTACCGCACGCATCCTTCCCCCACCTGACCCGGTCTCATGACGGGGTCAAGAAGACAGCAGGCGGGAGAGGGAGCAGGTGTCTAGTACGGCGTGAGGCAGCATCCAGGCATGCCACTACACTCTCTGGTCCAAAACGTGCACTGACCAGGATGTTATACAACAACAAAAGTGGGGACGGTTCGGATCCCAATTGACGCGTCGCGGGCCTACACCTTGATGTGCCGCCACACCCCCAAAGTCGACATTTGGTATGGGTGCGCATTCCCAGTAACCGGACCCCGATCTAGCCCCTGTGCTGGTCCAGCTCATCTACATCGCTCACATAATAAGCTGTCAGTTTCTGACTGCCTTGTCCGGCGCTAGTGCATTTACAGACCGAAAGTTCCATAACTCCTGACAGGTGGGCGCCTATCGATCAGGTTATGGAACGTGCTCGTTCCGTTGCGCCTTTGGGGCTCATGCTAGAACCATCGCAGGCAGTCGCACAGCGACTAATAGTAGAAGCAAATGACATGATTAACATTCCCGATCACAGCCGACTGGACAACGGACCCGTGGCTCAATGGTAAAGTGTCCAACTCCATGACCAAAGATCCCGGGTTCGAATCTCAAGGGATCCACGCTTGGGGTTGGGTATGACTGACTGATGACGGCTAGCAAACCAGAAATGGTCATTCCGGTATCTCTTGTATTTGTCGGTACCATGTCATTTACTTCCATAACTGTCCACATAGACTAAACTCTGTTTGGGACGGCCTTGTTCACCACCACAAGGAAGGCCGTGCTGCTCTGTTACTCCTCACTTTTTGAATTCCATTCAAAAGTTAGCCCAGCCCTTACCTGGATGTTATTGACGAGCTTCCATCCTTTTGCGTAGCAAAGGAATGCTGTCATCGGCAGGCACCCAAAAGGTAGCCAAAGATATAGCACCTCGTTGCCTTCTACGACCAGACCTTGTAATACAAAAACGTCCAAACCAAGCCTTGCCTGCTCAAGTTCGCCTCGGTAGGGGAGAAATCCAAGTGGCCAGCACCAGTCTTCTAGGTGAGGAGGGGACGGTTGGCTATGCGAGCGTTGGTTTGCACTCTTGCCGGGGATAATTTATCGTTCATTTTCGGGCCGCTATGCTCAATTGCGTTCCCACAATCAAAAACGTCTTTATAACAACTTTTGTTGTTGAAAGATCTGCCGAGAAATGTGAGACATTGGCGTGCTTATCCAACTCGCTCTGAAATGCACACAACAGGGCAAAAATTATTCCCTTCTCCTTGTCCGCTTTCTATATAAATCTCAAAAGTCGCTATTGACTTCCCTTACCTTCACCCTCTTAGTTACCGAGGTGAGGATAAAGGGGGGGGGGGGCGGCAAAAACAATGATTGAGTAACTTGAAGCAATATTTCATCGGAATGATAACGCTTTTTGTGTATGAACTGACCTACCTTCAGACAAAGACTTTTTTCGAAATACTGAAACGACCCACGTACTTTTCTATTTTGCTCTCCCCCTCCGCACCTTTCATTTGCAGAGCCCATGCCTCTTAACCGAAATTAGGAAATCTTTTTTCCTCGGTTGTGAGCGGTTACTTGGATAGAGTTGTAATACTGATTAGCATGCAGCATAATTCCTAGATCAGTCACACCTGGATGCAGGCTTTCAAATGCACTTCCTTTCGGCCGTCTGCAAAAATCATACATCGTAAAAAAATAACTGCCTAGGCAGAAGGATTGTTTTCGATTTTAGTTTTGACACCTCTATTAATTCAAATATATTTTACAGAAAGTCCACAACAGTATCCTGTATTGTACTCTTTTGGTAGCAGATTAAGTCATCATTAAATTTTATACTTCGGGAAGAAGTATCAGTCAGTTTTAGAAACTCCTTTTTTCAATTCCCTAATAATCTTTAACCCAGCCCACAGTTTCACTTGCACTGACGGTTTCCAACCTACATTCTGGATGTTTTCTGTGTAAAGAAAGTCATACATTTCCCTGGCATCTTAAGAATATGTCATATACAGCCCATAAAATCGTGCCGTTAATGTAAACCATGTTGCCTGCTTCATAAGCAGCGTTTGCTAAACGCACAGATACAGTGCTGCCTAAATGGATTTTTCTCGGTCGCAAACAGTCTCGCGGGGCCCATATCCTACATCCTTCATCTTTTCTTTCAGCCCTCATGGATCGAGCAAAAGATAACGCAGCTAGATTGCGCCAAATTTGTGCCCTCTGTCAAGGAACCATTCCGGTAAGCCATGTCTTGCATTCCATTTATCCCTGTCTTCTCCTCCCCCCTCCTTCTCTCTTCCTGATTTCCCATCCCACCATTTTCTTCGCCCTCCATGCAACAGCGTTCTGCCTTGCCATATCGATTCCTCTTTGGCAGACAGGGTATTTTGGGCTTATTCCGTGTATTGGAGAGGGGTGAGAGAAACCTCAAAATGAAAACAACTTCCGGGACTCTTTCACACGGCCCGTTATTGACAATCGTCCCTTGGGGGGGGGGGGAAGGGGAGAGGCGGGGGGTGGGCAGGTAGTTTTCGCATGTAAAGACTATTGTTTTACTAATTCAAACGGAGTGGGCGACAGGGTGGATGCGAAAATATGGGGCGGTTGTGTTGATAATGCTTGCCTTGTCATCACTACCGTGATGTTGTTGTTGCTAGCGTTAGTCTATTTAACTTTGTTTTCGTTTTTTGCGTCCGTTATGGTCCCGACTTTTTCCCCTCCTCCGCATCCTCGTCCTCCTCCTTCCCCTCCTCCTCCTCCTCCTCCTCCTCCTCCTCCTCCTCCCCCTCCTTCTCCTTCTCCTCTTCCTCTTTCTTTCCATTCCCTTGGGACAGTCAAGTCGCCAGAATCGAGTCACAAGCGATTACACCTAACTTTTTGTTTGAAGCCTTTTTCTCGTCATAACTTATGCATCCCAGCGAAGTTTGCTCCTGGACAGTCACTTTTTCCAAGACTTAAAGTTCCATAGTCTGCGATACTCACCCTTAAGCGATTTCTTGCGCATTTTACGAATGTTAACTTTCACGCCGGTGATGAGTAAGTTAATCTGAAATGTAGAATAAGTGGAGACTGCCGTCGTTCACAGGCTTCCAGTCAGCATGCTCGCATTTGTCAGATTTATGGAATACAGTGCCCGTTTTACTTCTTCGTTTCCTCTACCTGTAGTCTGCTCTTTCAATTCTTATTTTCTGACCCGAGTTTCCTCCGAGTTATAAAGACCGACTTTGGCGACAGAAACACTGAAGTTTTGTCTGCACAGAAAGGAGACGATTTTGACCTACTCGCGGACTGGGGAATTCCCATTCTGACCTAGCTGATCTTTTCCGCCGTAATTGGTCAAGCCGTTTTAGGTTTTAGCAGTTTATTTGAACGCATGTAGTACCAGTTACTTGGTGAGGGCTGCTGTTTCTTGAGCGAATGACTTGAATTCACTTCAGGCTGCGCTGGGTGATGACGGCAAGTAGGCCTGCGATTCGCCTTATTTAATTTCCGAGGAAATTAATGTGTAAGAGTAACTCCTTCGGAGCGGACCTTTTCAGGCACGGTCCGGAATTTGACGTGAATATTTGGGCTGAAATCCATCAGCTACTGCGGAATAACAGCGTAATATTCACAAATCGCCAACAGGCAGCCAGTAGTATAGAATTGTGTGATTATTTACCGTACTGACAACACAGGTACTATGGCAGGGGACGCTCACCGATCTTCCTTACGGAACTCACTTGTTCCCTTGTGCCTTATGGACTCTCTCTCGAGCCCAACCAGCAGCCGCACAGCGGTGCATGATACAGGCAGAATGGCATTACCGACAAAGACAAGGGAGACTGGGATGGCCATTTCTGGCTTATTAGCCGTCGTCAGCCAGTCACACCCAACCCCGAAGTGTGGAACACCCTAGGCTCGAACTCGCGACCTGTTAGTTTAGAAGTCCACGCCTCTAACCACTGGGCCACGAGCCCGTTGCCCTGTCGATTTCGATCGGCAATATGCAATGATAGGGGGCGATCCCGATCGTTCTTACGAATCTCACTCGTTCCGTTGTGCCTTATGGGCTCGCTCTCGAGCCCGACCAGCAGCCGCACACCGGCGCATGATATATGCAGAATGGCATTACCGACAAAGACAAGGGAGACACAGGTGCTACCAAAAAGTCCGGACACGCGTGCTTCGCCGATCTTGTGCCGTTGCCTGACGCAGCTGCCTGGGGTTCGGCTCATCAGTGGGTCCTCCAGCCCTCCCCATGTGTTTTCCGGTATATGAACTCCAGTTTCATCTAGCACTGTTTAACTTCCGAGCCTGGGCTCTGTCCGTCATAAATTATCAAAAACCGAACCAACCTAGACTTTATTACCTAACTTCAGTCTTGATCTCTTGGAGCAGCTGGTCTTCTTCTTTCCACCGCCACTGTCACTGACTTTAAAAGTTCATCTTTTGCAAATATCTGTCAGTCAGTTGTGTTCTTTTTGCAACAAACCCTACCAGCGAATAATGGCCCTGCAAGGTCTTGGCAAAGCCCTGCTGTCGAATTCCTCCCTGCACTCTCCTGATTTCGTCTTTTCGGGATTGCTGGAGGATGACCTCGTCATTCTATGCACATTGTGACGCAGTGCGATAGTTGAATTCCTCTGGGCTCATAACGAATCCTTAATATAAACGTCCATAAGGGTTCCAGGGCAGAAATCAACGCGCAAGTGCGGTGGTTCATGCTGTAGACAGGCATAGTCCAGTTGTTCCTGCGTTTTTTTGACCGCCGGTGCGCCTCCGCACTTCCTTTTTCCGATTTTTTTGAGGGCCTTCTCAGTGCCTCCCGAGGGAGTGACCCGCGGCCACGGAAGCCTTTAGCTAACCATTAAAGTGCCAGTTGGTGTCCACATCACATGTATGCTGCGTCTTGGGATCTGACCCGATTATAGGACGGAGTTTCAGACAGTGGCCCTCACTGGCATTATCACAGTGAAGAGGGCTCAATAGCCGACCGCAAGTCGGAATGACTATTTCTGACTTATTGGCCGGCTTGTTCGCCTAACAATTCTTATCATCCCCAATAGATCGCATATGCGTAGTTCAGTATAAGACCTCTTTACGATTTTGTTTTGCTCCAGTCCCATAACTCGGATTTCCCGGTTGGACTGACTGGCAAAGGAAATTAAGTCAAAAATGGTCATTCCAGTGTAATGACAATAAAAAAATAAATTCTGAGATCTCTGGATCGCCTGCGTCACTGTGTCCATCCCACAATGCGCCAGTACCGACTGCGGGCTGACCCTTGCTGCTTACAGTGCGTGACCGATCTAATGAAATGTTAGCCGAAATTCAGAAATGCGTTTTCGGTTAGCAAGGATTACTTAGGTGGGGTTGTAAGATTGGTTGGCACGCAGCGTAATCCCATAGCATTTTGGACTTACCGGGATGTCGACTTTTTGATGCACTCCTTTTTGACTTCCTGAAGAAACCACACTCCCTAAAACATGACTGAATAAGTGATATGCATTTTTCGCGTTGATTTTCAAAGGTTTTATAAATTCAAATACATTTTATGGAAAACATGCACAAAAATATGCTTTCTTTTGTTCATTTGGAAGGAAATCACACTGCCTTCATATTTCGCAACCGAAGAGAGTGTATATTTACGTTTTTAAAAAGTTTCTAGTTATGAGATGTTTAAGACCATGCCATGTCCATGCGCACAGGACCGCACATGTCTGTTTACCAATGCTCCTCATGAAATGTACGGGGTAGTCCGCATCCATTGCAAGGATTTTTGAACTATATATAGCACCTTCTTGAAGTCATGGAGGAATATTTTATTTTCTTTACGCGGAAAACATGCATCTTGTAGACTGGAGTCGTTAAACGCTAACGCAATGGCAGATCAGGCTCAAAATTACTCGGGAATTATGAAACTTTTTTGAAACCTAAATATACACTTTCTTCGGGTGCGAAATGTGAAGACAATGTGATTTTCTTCCAAGTAAATAAAAAAGCATATTTTGTGCATGTTTACCATATAATATTTAAATTTATAAGACCATCGAAAGTCAATAGGAAAAATGCCTGGATCGTCTGCGTCACTGTGTCCACCCCACAACGCGCCGACAGCGGATTGAACCTGGCTGCTTATGTTTGTTCTCGCGTTTTCTCCGACCATCTCACCTCCCGTCTAACGGTCGATCTGATGACGATGACCCAGAGCTCCGTAAGCTACAGGTAGATCAATTCGGCGACTAACTGACAGGCGTCTACTGACCGCCATTCTAACTTTCTTGCTTTCCAAATTTACCCCGCTAACAGTCACACACAACGTGTTTTAACGATTTTCGCGACATTTATTCTTTCTTTATCGGTCCTAGTCACAACGACAAAAGCTTCATTTTAAAGAGATCTCGTTAATAGTCTAGACAGTTTGCTATCCGAGATCGCCTTTTCCGCACACTTTTGTTGAGGACCTACTCTACCAAAAAGTCCAGCAATTTAGTCAAAAAGCGCTAATCATTCCTTTAGAAGTTTATAGGCCTCCCTCTAGGAGATGGGAGTAAGAATCTGGTTTTCAATGACCATCAGTAGCCATGCACCTTGTAGACTGGAGTCGTTAAACGCTAACGCAATGGCAGATCAGGCTGGAAATTATTCAGGAATCAGGAAACTTTTTTAAAACCGAAATACACACTTTCTCCTGGCATAAAATGTGAAGGCAATGTGATTTCCTTCCAAATTAGCGAAAAAGCACATTTTTGTGCATTTTTTCTGTAAAAGACATTTAAATTTATAAGACCATCGAATATCAATAGGAAAAATGCATGCAACATAAGCATTCATTTTTTTACTGAGTATGGTTTCTGCAGGAGGTCAAAAAGCAGTGTATTCAAAAGTCAACATCCTGGCGAGTTCGAAATGTTTTAGGGTTATGCTGCATGATAATCAGTATAACAATCCCACTTACGTAATTCTTCCTAATCGGAAACGCATTCCAGTATTTTGGCCGATATTTCATGAGATCGGTCACGCACTGTTGATGTCCCCTGGAATTTAGCGCGATGCTATCTGTGGTACGAATGGTCCTTATTCCTGTGTCCAACCCAGTTACGAAACATGTGAAGACTGTAATGCATCTAAAATCCATGAAACTAGTCCAGTGAAAGTGGGACTCTACTCATCTCCCACTGGGGTCTGATCTGGTCGAAAAATACAGGAAACGAGAGAATCCTCAGCAGTTGTACATTTCGATTTCCACCGCAAAATTATTTTCAAATTCCTGGCGTGATCACACCCCTGGACCACAGCTAGGATGTGGCTGGAGGTCATTCTGTTGCCCAGTTAGTGTAGAGGACAAAGACAAGTGTGCTTGACCCGCAAAGGCTATTGACACATGGAGGTTTATTCAGATTAAATTTGATGCTTTTCTTCCCCACTGTTAATCAAACTGGCTTTGGAAATATTACAATACACTAACAGCCATGACCTGGATAGTTGCCAACCGGACGATACATCTCGATCCTACTCGTAACAGAGAACCAGGATGTAATGGCCTCTTTTAGTACAACACTGTGGCACCACTCACTGATTTGTGTTCAAAATGTACTGAATGAAGCAAACACAAGATGTTGTCTGGACTGCTGGAGAAAAAGGCGGCCGCGGTGTTTGACGTAGTTCCTACTTTGCTGCCGTATAGCGGTTGCTAGTTCGCTGAATCAGGTATTGCAGTCGGACATTCATATGCATTATAACCTGCGTAACCGGACTAGATGTGTGAGAGAGATATCGTCACCCGGGGAAGTTCTTGTACGTCGCCCCTGCGCAGACTGCCCCTTCGAGATCTATTAAGGGAAGTTCAAAGCAAGCATAGACAGCAAAATTTGTTGGAACCAATAAATGTTGCGACGGCTTATCATTGAAAAGTACAGAAACATAATTGACGGAGCAATCAGTTTCGAAAAAGCACGTTGTGATAACCTTACCCTTGAAGGGTGGCAACATCTCAAATATCATCAAGCGACGATTGAGGAACGCTACTGAAAAAAACATGCAATTCAGCCGAACTCATATTCTGTAGCCACACTAAGGCTATCCAAATTTCACGGACGAAGGAGGCCCTGCCTTTGCGCGCCACGTCAAATTGTGTTTACGAATTCACATGCATTTTTGAATGCAAGCACATTGGGCGAACGCAAAGGCAACTGGCAGCCAGGTCAGCTGGGCACCTGCCTAAATGGCTTCTAAAGCAGGAAAATAAAATTCCACGGTCTTCTATCACAAAGCACCGCCTTGATAGTGGTCATTCGGTTGACCCCAAAACATCCTTTTGAGTATTAGTTCGGGCAAGAACAACTCGGATGCGCGCTACATGGAGTCAGCCTATATACGGCGAGAGAAACCCGACATATGCAAACAGTTGGACCACGTGGTCAACCTCAGCTTGCCGTGTGGAAATCTCAGCCCTATGATTTGCGCAATCCCTCTGCGTGTTAACTTCCCCGTTTTCTTTCCTATGTTTTGTTTTCAAGTTCGCGTTTTATTGATTAGTCTGCGTGCAGTATACAATGACCTGACTGTTTTATTCTGATTTTCTCTGTGTAAGTTCAGATCTCTGTATCTTTCTCATTTGTTATCTGTGTTATGTAACGATAGGGTGAAGTTGATAAGCCGTAGCGAAGTTTAATGGTTCCAGTAAATATTGTTGTTCATGCTCGCTTCAAATTCATCACTGGGAAACATTGCTCCATACTAAGGGAAGGCCGCAGGCTATGGAACGTCAGTGTGAGAGCTTAATTGTGTAGGGATAGGCATGGACAAGACTACAGGCTCTGCCAAGTGTTGTCAAGAAGAACTCGGAGAGACACTTCAAACATCTTTTTATATGCTCTTAGACAGTGACAAAAGGACTGACTTTATAGACAGTAAGGCAATGAGAAAAGCGTCGTGAAAAATGTTTAAATGACGAACTACTGTGATTTCCTCGCTGCATTTCCAAGTACAAAAGAGGCCTGGAGTTGCGATTGCAGGACTCCATATACGTGCTCCAGGTGAGTCAAAGTATTAAATAGCAGTAGAAAGACAGAGTTTTAAGGGTACCGAGTTCGCTTTTATTTTGGTTTAGACAGAGGTCAGAGCGAAGAATATCTATATATCAGGCTTCAGCTCACACGAAACATGCATATTTCATTATGGTTGGACTGAGAAATTATCCCCAGAGTATCTCGGTTCCTTAAGGTGGGGGAGGTACGTAGTCCGAAGGCAGCAGCATTAACTGATACGAATCAACAAAACAGAAACCTCGGTTGTCCGAGTTTCGGTTTTCTGTGTTAAACCAGAAAAATGCCCATGAGTGGCTGGGGGGAGGGAGGAGGGAGAACGGCGGCTTCCTTTCAAGTGCCCGTCACCATGAGAACAGTAAGAACAAGTTGACTGCACCCGTCGCGACACCTCACGCACCTACAGTGAAGGAGACATCTCGGATTTGCTTAAGCAGCGAGCTTCCGCTCTGCATCCGGTAATTCTTGAAGTTTACTTCGTCCGGCCTCACACCAGTGCGGTATTGAGCCTACAATACACGATTTAAAAAATCTGCTTCGTCGACCTTTTTGCAGCATATTCATGTTGGTGAATTCTTATACTCGCAATAATGTACTCACGCCATGGAAGTATCTCACACAGCCCTAGCTTCGCTGGTTGTTCACCCCTCTCTCTCCCGCCCACACTTGTGTAGTTGTGGTTGTGGACGCCTGCCGGCCGAACATGCAGCTGACGTGCAGTTGGAAGCGCAGATCTATCTGGCCGCCAGCCAAGCAACCAGTGCTATGGACCTACGCAACACTCAAGGAGAACCTGAGCGTTGGCAAGTAAGGACTCACACCCGGGAGGTACCCATCACCGCCTACGGCACTGTGGAGTTCCAGGGCGGCCCACACGCCACCAAGGCCCGAGTAAGTCACTCCTTCCTCTCCCCATTTCTGAGCTCTTATCCTCGCGGGCATGGTAACTTACCCACAACCACCACAAGGCCTTCCAGGCGAACGATTCGCATTCTGGAATGCCTTTTTGTGCACATTGGGGATGCTTGTGTGAATTTTCTCCGTGAACCCACTCTACCAAGACCTCCGAGAACACACTGTCCCAAGAGCCCTCGATCGTCTCATTCGGCCACTGAGTGCTATTCGAACTTTGATTGACCCTAACAACTGACACGGCATCAAGATGAAATATTCCTTCAAATTTTAGAAAGTGTCCTGCTTTTCTAGATTCTACAGTAGGTGACCCGACTCATGAAATATGCTCAAGTCAGGGAAAAATCAATAACTAGTCCGAAACCAATCCGAACTAATCTATGAAAAAAACCAGACCAATAAAAAGACCTCCGGTTAGATGAAAATGCAAAATAAGTAGTTACGATACTATTTCTCCGATTAGAAATAGCAAGTTTCTTAGGAAAGACGGAAGTGCTAAAAACGCTAAAATTCGTG